>BQKZ01002206.1:43243-54838 GCA_036244855.1 Temnopleurus reevesii | reverse complement strand
TTTTTTTTTTTTTTTTTTTTTACTTTTGTCCAAATATTTGTAAAAATATCTCATGATGTTTCATTCACGCTAAATGGAAAATACGGTACAGTGGTGATTGCGATAATTTTGGCATTAAAAATAAAAAAAATCAATCTTTTGACCCAACTTCTTTTGATATGTAATTTTTGGTTATTAATTGATGAATAGCTATTGAAATTGTGTGAAAATATCTGTGCAACAATTTTCTGTAAAAATAGGAAATGACAGCGTTACCCCCAAATAATTGTGGACTTTTTTTGGTAACGTTATGAACTGAATTTTCCCGGCGGGATTAAAAAAAAACCTCTGAATTCAAAGTCTGTCCTTTAACCTTAACTCTGCTGGGGGATAATTTTGCTGCGCGGAAATTTCTGATGACATGGCTCAATGACTTTTTTCTTTCAAGTTTCCCACAATTTTTAAGACCATTTTTACGGAAATCAGACCTACAGTTACGATGTTACGCAAGGTTTCATACAGGCAAGTCACCTTCAAAATCGCTCCAAAACGTGATTTTGTGTACAAAGTCAGTACAAATTTTTTTTTCCCCATTAATTCACATATTTAAATTTTTGCTTTCACTGGCTGAAATCAATTCAATTTAGCATAATTATGCTTGAAGAAATATTTGCAAAAAATTTTGCTGAAAAAAAACAATAGAAAACAAAAGGTCAAAAAAACAGTAAAATACATAAGAAATAGAAAAAACAATAGGAAACATAAGAAATCAAATTTGTCAGTGCCATCTTTATATGTGTAATTGTTAGTTATGATATCATGCTACCACCATTTTGTCACATATAGCACAAAATGCATTTTTATGCATAAATTAAGCATAATTAATGAATTAAAAATAGGCAGTGTATTTTTTCGAAAATCTGATGATGCAAATTTGTAGGTTACATAATACTCTACTCGCATGCAAATTTTCGCGGCGATAGCGCAATCGATGGCTGAGAACAGATGGGGGGCCTGGGAGGCCCCCCAGCTATGAGTACTCCCAAAATACCCCTGCCTAGTTAGTTTTAAGCCCTATAGATGGATAGATGTTTGCCAAATTCTGTGCAAATCTTAACACAGCCATCATGTTTTATATTGAAGAAAACACTATTTTTGTTGTATGTTTTCATGTCACAAAATTTACTCTTATTCACACTCTTACTTTCAAAAATAAAAACACATGACGATCGGGGTGTTTTGTTGGTATTTATTTTTATCATCATATATATGACAACACATTTAACAACTTTAAACAACCAATATTCTATGCATTCATGAGAAATTAATGAAAGTTTACTGAAAATATCATATTCTTCAGTGGAACCTAACCCCATTGAGACAATGTGTGTATTTTCAAGTGATCTACATGTACTTCCACAACTTCAAAGCAATTTAAGTCAAATTCAGTTGGTTTTCATGGCGGTAGCTGCACAAAACAATTTTTTAAAGTTATACATCATGTAATCACATTATCCTTGACATACTATGGTACAACAATTATACCAAAATTTATTTCATGGAAATAGTTTCAAGTTACATCTTTTGTGTCAAATGCACCATGTATTTGACATTTGTTTTCTGTATCTCGTGTGATTAAAATCACCTCACAAATTTCTAGGTTCCTGTATCACATTTAAAGGTACATCTCAGGGAGCATATGATCTCATCCACGGAAAGATCAAAGCTATGTTAGAGAATGTAAACGCAACTCTTGTGAGACCAGAGCTGAAGCTCAAAATATACGACAAGTACATTTTGTCCTCTGTCAAGTTTCTCCTAACGGTGCACGACCTCACCAAAACCCAACTGTCAAAGCTCGATTCACTTAGTGCCACGTACGTCAAAAAATGGTTAGAATTTCCGACGCGTGGAGCAACAACGGCCATTATCCACAGCCCTTCTGGACTCAACATCCCTAAATTGTCTGAGGTATATTTCGAATGCCACTGTACGAGCATAGCCCATGGTCTCACAAGAGCTGACTCAAGGGTTCAGGCAGTAGTTGAACAAAAATTAGATCGGGAATTAAGCTACATAAATAAATCATATGGAAATATCGAAGCGGCCACTATTGTTGAGAGTGCATTGAGTTCGGCATCGGATGGTAGTTGGAAGGCATTGCAAAGGAGTCTCAATTCCGAGATTAGAGAAGAGAGGGATAACAAGTGGTCAAAAAAGGCTCAAACTCTTCTAGTTCAAGGAGAGTATCTGATTATGCTTTACGAACAAGACACTGATCTTACGTGGAAGAGCATCATTTACAATCTCCCAAGAAGAGTTCTGAGTTTTGCTGTCAGAGCTTCCATAGATGCTCTTCCTACGTTCAAAAATTTGCAAAGATGGGGAAAGCGGCTGTCGGGGAAATGTGACCTTTGCAACAACACACAAACCCTTCACCATGTCTTAAACCACTGCCAACCTATGCTGACCCAGGGGCGCTACACATGGCGCCACGACAGTATTCTTTCACACATATCTAAAATAGTCCAATTATCAGAGGTAGTAACAAATGGGAATATCAATGTAAATGTTGATCTTACTGGTACCATAGCAGGTAGTAGAGGGACAATTCCCGCAAGTATCATGCCTACAACTGACCGACCCGATATGGTGCTCTATCGTAACAAAGAAAAAGAAATGTACATCTTTGAGCTCACAGTTCCATTTGAAAGAAATATGGCAAATAGTCACCGATATAAGGTAGATAAATACACCCCACTAGTAAATGATCTCCGACAAAATGGTATAAAGTGTAAGCTTTGGTGTGTAGAAATTGGTTCGAGAGGGTATGTTTCTGAAGAGAACAAAGCATCGATCAAAGAATTATTAGATCTCCTACATCTTAGAAAGCAAACCAAACACATCTGTCAAACTCTAAGTCGACTGGCTCTGGTAACATCGTACGGAATATACAATATGAGAAATGAACCACAATGGACAGAAACGGGCTTGATGTCTATCCCTAGCACACAATTATTGAAATAGACTCACCTCTCCTTAAATTCACACCTATTTAATTACACACACGCAAAAAATATCGAACTGAACTCATTAAGAAACATACCCTCCCGTCTTCGAAAACGAATCATACAGCAATTCTCTCATTATCTACAAACTGACATAAAGCCTCATTTAATTATATATGCTATCTCTGATTTGATAAACAAAAACAACCACCTTGATTGCGATATATATTGGATACCTCCCTGCTTTAAGTGTCATGATTGTTCGTTATGTATTAATATTGTTTTCCATTTAATTTCAAATGATTGCATTATACTTGTACATGTCATGTTTCCATTGTTAAATTATTTTATAATGTATGTACCCTGCCATTGGCACAGGCTGTTTTGATACAGTTATGTTCCATGGGCCTGGGTTCTTGTCAACTTCTTTATTTGCTTAATAAAGATGATTCATTTATGTAATCTGATTCGCTTGTTGTGTTTTTGCAGCACACGTTGATTTTAAGATGGGTTTGGGAGCGAACCAGCAAGGCAATGGGGATGTTCAGAATGCTATACACAAACCGAAGAGATTTGTCGGCAATGTGACCTGGGAGGAAGTAAAGAAGCATGATGGAAAGGCGATCAAAGAGAAATGGCTGGTGATCGACAACCAAGTTTATGACATCACTCATTGGAGTAAGAGGCATCCAGGAGGGTATAAGGTCATTACTCACTATGCTGGCCAAGATGGATCAGTAAGTTTTATTTTTTTTGGTCTCCCACTCTCTGTTATGGGTTTGAAGCTCATACTCATATAAAATTGTGTTTTCTATGTTATACAATTGGTTGCATGTCAAAATTTGGAACGCAAAAAGGGTGACTAAGTTACATTTTTCACAAAGTTGGCTATGAAAAAATATCGTATCTCAGCAACCCTTTACAGTATAACCCCTTAAACAATGAGGCAAGTGGTAGGGGGTTGTAGAGCATGTGGAGGACAAGTAGGTGGATGAGAAAATGAAGAAGGGAGCTTTTCCTCGACAACTTTTGTTGCTCCATGGATGTGCAGCAAGTCTAAACTATATATTGACAGGAATTTCATTCTTACCAGGTGGTCTGTCTAATCGACAGATCACCTATTCTGTTCCTACAAATTTTCTTTTCATTTTTTATTTAGTATCTTATTAATTATTTTTATTTTTATTCCCAATACTTTGGTCAACGATTTCTCAAAATTGACGAGGTCATAAACATTAATTAGGTCTATGGAGGAATCGATAGCCATCCCTTTGGTATACCAATAACCAATGATGACGTCATCTAGACGCCATTTTGTAAATTTCCAGGATTAACAATAATTTCATAAGTAATCATCAAATTTCAATGAAATTTACGTCACATAAACTTTACTTGACCCACTACCTACATCCATCATCTAAGGTCATATAACAGTCATTGCGTGGGCATATGCTCGCATCAAAATTTTAAAATGCTCTAAATCATGTGTAATCAAGTTTCCATACATTTCAGGCCATTTTGAGCACTTTAAAAATGTGAGCGCGCACATGTGGGCGAGGGCGTCATTCCATGTCTCAACATGATGCAGTCTTAATTTGTCTTGTTTCTTCATGCCATCTGAAGAACATAAAATTTCGAGCATTTTGATACCTTGTTCAACTTTCAACGACCATTATTAAGGAAATTGCAGCCCGTCAAACTTTCCTGCGCGCGCGCGCATTTCCTCTACATAGGTCGAATATGCGCAAAAACATGCCTATACTAAAATCACTGTAGCTTTTCAAAGAGCATGGTGACCCCCATTTTTTTAATGAACATGTTAAGTATAAATTGAAGTTATGTTTACATGTGGTATTTAACCTTCAAGTATATTGTGATGTCATCAAAATGCATACCTGCCAACAAAGATTTTTGGATTCAGCACCCGAGAATCATCAAAGTTGGACATAACAAAATGAATTAATCAAAATTGGACAAAGAGCAACAAATTTGGGGTTGAAAGACCCAAAATATGGCCCAAAATGGGTTTTCTATGGCGGCCATTTTTAAATTAAAAATGGCGGCTGAAGACGGGATCAAAAAGATTAGCACCAAATTTTTTTTGGATTCAGCACCCCAGAATCATCAAAGTTGGACATAATAAAATCAATTTAGTGAAGGAATACTGAAATACAGCCTAAAATGGGTTGTATATGGCGGCTGAAGACGTGGTCGAAAAAGATGGAATCAATTATTTTTGGATTAAGCACTCCAAAATCATAAAAGTAAGACAGAAAACAACACATTTTGGGTAGAAAGACCCAAGATATGGCAAAAAATGGGTTTTCTATGGCGCCCATTTTTAAATTCAAAATGGCGCCTGAGGACGGGATCAGAAAAAATCGGAACCAAAGCTTTTAAGCCTCTGCCACTGTAAGGTGGTGCCGAGGCATTATGTTTTCGGGTTGTCCGTCCGTCTGTCCATTCAAGTGTGCGTCGGTCCGTGCGTCCGTCCGGACCTTGTTACCGCGATAAGTTCAGAACTACTGGACGGATTTTGACCAAACTTGGCTCAAGTATGTATAAGCATGTGAAGATGAACTTAATAAATTTTTGGGTCAAAGGTCACAGGTCACAGGGCCAAAAAACTTGTAAAAAATCCCCCCAAAATAGCTTGTTACTGCACTAAGTTCAGAATTGCTGTACAGATTTTGACCAAACTTGGCTCAAGTATGTATAAGCATGTGAGGATGAATTGAGTAGATTTTGGTTTCAATGGGTCAAAGGTCACAGGGCCAAAAAACTTGTAAAAAATCACCCAAAATAGCTTGTTACCGCAATAAGTTCAGAACTGCTCTACAGATTTTGACCAAACTTGGCTCAAATATGTATAAGCATGTAAGGATGAACTTATTACATTTTGGGTTCAGTGAGTCAAAGGTCAAAGGTCACAGGGCCAAAAAAATTGTAAAAAATATCACCCAAAAAAGCTTGTTACCGCAATAAGTTCAGAACTGCTGTACAGATTTTCACCAAACTTGGCTCAAGTATAGATATATAAGCATGTGAGGATGAAATGATTAGATTTTGGGTTCAGTGGGTCAAAAGTCAAAGGTCACCAAGCAGAAAACTTGTAAAAAATCACCCGATAAAGCTCGATATTGTTATAACAGAAGAATTGAACCACTTTTTTTCTAACTAACCGTGTGTCACTCAATTATGTATGAGCATGTGAGGAAGAACTGATGAGATTTTATGTTCACAGGGTCAAAGGTCGCAGTGCCCAAAATTTGTAAAATGTTTTTGATTTCTGATGGCATGGAACAGACAGGCCGTACATATCTTTCTGTTTTCGTGATGGTGGAGGTATAAATTTCGACCATGCGCGGTCGAGGATTCATCTACTTTTGACATAGTAGACTGCACTATAAGCTAGTGAACACTTTTTGCCAGCATGTTCGCCAAGAAACCCTTTTTTCGTGAATGTGTTTGTTCACCTGTATATTAAGGGACAAATGAACAATTTCCAGAAATGTCTGACTGCAATAATGAATGTGTGTTTTTTTGCCAACAATATTGCACTGAGGGCCATAATTTAGACAACATACTTGTACAAAGAATTATGGTACTGAAAATAATGTGGATAAAAATTGGGAATTTTTACAGTTCAACTTTGCATTTGTGGGGAGCTACGTGTTCAAGTTGTTTTGACTTGTCATAATGTGAAAAGTATCAAATTTGATGTGTTTTTAATGCATGTTACAACTTACATGTATGTTCGAATGCCCAGTTTAGCCTACATGTTGTTCCAATTATTTTTTAACTTGCAGGAAGCCTTCACTGCTTTCCATAATGATCAACAGTATGTGAGGAAATTCATGAAGTCCATCCATATTGGTCAGATTGGCAAGGATCAGGAGGAGCATAAGGATGTTGTCAAAGACTTTGCAGAACTTCGGGAAACTGCAGAAAACATGGTAAGGCCATTTTTATGATCAGTGGTGTAACAAGCAGTGTTGATTCTAAACAGTTTGCATCTTTCTCGTACATTGACAGATATGCATAATTTTTTCCATAAAGTCCCCCTATGAAAAGTCTACCTTAGGTACCCTAAACGAACTCCTCTTCTTTTTTCATTCTGTTGTGACAAGCATTTATATGCCCCAAATTGGATGTTTTTGGTGTACTCACTCTGGCATGGTATTTTTGTAAGAAACAGTATTTTTTATTGCCTACACCTTGCTGTTATCCCACACTAGTATCGAACACTAAATCCCATTATGTTTACCCAGTTCTGCTCTGTCTCGATTCAGTACTAGAACTATTCAAATTAAAAACACTGAGCTTTGATAACATCAATCATAAATGAAAAGCCATCAATCCTACTTTACTCTCATACCAAAATTATTTCAGCTAAATGGCTTTAAATTTTTTGATGAGCAATCAAATATCATTGTTTAATTTTCCGTTAACTTTTCTGTCACCTCCGAAACAACAGTCTTTCGCAGATTACAGTTATATTATTGATGTCTGCTGAACATTACCTTAATGAAAATAAAACGTGACAATGTATGTTAACTTGTGATCATCTATGCTACCCTTACCATCACCTTTGTGAGTGAGAGAGCTACCAAATGTGTCTCCTATATTTTATAATAATTTTTCTTTATATTTTAGTGACGCAATTTGGGAATGCCCCTAAAAATTCTCTTCATATGCAGACTACTGTATATGAGGTCACAGTACTCTGCATATGAACAGAATTTTTAGGGGCATTTGTTGAAATCCCTTGAAGGGGAACTTATTTTAATTACAAAAGATATTAGGACTTACTTCCACCTGACCTGAACATACCTTGAATCATTCCACCATTCAGCCTGTTGTTTCTATTGATAGAATTGTGGAAACATTCACTTGATACTCCATTGGGTGACTGCAAGTACGGTGTGCGGTGTTGGTGTTGGTGTTGAGAGAGCAGATCGGCCCGTGAATCGAGCTCCAACACCGCTGTATCGATCGCCCAACACCAGCCACGATAGTGACGTCACTCGCGCTCGCCAGGCACTCGCACAAAGTCTCGCGAAAAGCTCGACGATGAAACAGTTTTCGGTCCGAAATTCTCAAATTATTCTACTCTAATTCGTACAAATGGTGTAATCTTTTTCACAATCCAGAAGAAAAAGTATTGCCTTCCAAAATGAAGTATTTGGTTTTAGTTTTCATTTGCAAATTTCTTTGTAAAGTTAAATTAACCACCGACATGTCACGAGTTTTCGGAGCAAAATTGCTACTGTTCTGGGAGTGGAAAACGAACGCATGATCTCAACACCAACACCAACACCGAACTTGAAGTCGCAATTTTCCCGATCCCTAGGGGCTGGTGTTGAGAGATGGGAAAATTGCACGTGAATCGTCAACACCGACCGTGATCCTCGGTTCAGCAGACGACATTCAACACCAGCAACCAACACGAGCGACCGGAAATACGTCAGAATCTTGCGAGGTCAACCCCAACACCGACAGACTTCAGGTTTGGTGTTGAGGCTGGTGTTGGTGTTGCTGCAACACCAACACCAACGTTCAACACCGTACATGAAGTCACCCATTGAGCAGTAATTGCATTCCATCTTCATTGTTCACAAGTTAACCCCTCTTAATAATGGCCAGTTGTAAACATTTCCCAATTAACATAAGACATAATGAGGAATGATTCAAAGTATGTTCAGGTCAGGTGTAATTACATCTTGATATCTTTTGTAAGTCAAATAAGTTCTCCTCCAAGGGATTTCCACAACTGCCGCCTACAATCATCAAATAATTGTTTAGAATCTTTGTCAAAAACATTTTGAAAACAAGTGTATTTAAAAAAAAATTATTGATCGGGAAGCTGTCTATTTTCATTTAAATCACGCAAAATTTTAGAATAATTTTGCCAAACGCACTTTCAACCAAACAAAAAGATTCTATACTATATCTTTGAAACATCCGTCAGATGTATCCTCAAAACATTGTCACATGACTTCAAAACGTTCCTCCTGAATATTTTCACATACGCCAAAATTTTAGCCAAAATGCACGCTTTTGAAAACAATGTCAAATACACTTTAATCGTAAGATCGCTGCAATTCGAATATGTACTTTTATAAACATATCAAAACGTCCAGCGCTTGACAGTTCTTAAACATCAATGAATGCAATTTAAAACAAAAATGTTTTTATATCGCTGCTATACGCTTTTATAAATATATTAAAATGTTAAGGGTGAAGAGTACTTGAAAATAACATTATATTATTTTCACAAAGTGATCGCCATTCTAGTAAAATAAAGATGAATATTTTAGGAACACATCCAGGCATGACAAGCATATATGAATTTCATGACGTAACGGCGATCGCATGACCGCCGAGAGGATGATAAAGTTTATAAATACATTGTCAAAATATTGAAAAGAAAATTTTCATTGATCGGGGATCTGTTAGTATTCAAAACAACCACGCCGCATTACCAATACATTATTCAAACACATTTCAATCCAGATAAAAGGATTAAAGATATCTGAAATTATTTGTCAAATGAATTCTCAAAACATTTCTAGATATAAGACTTTAATAATATTTACACATACGCCCAAGATTCGTTCAAACTTTCAAGAATATTACGATATAGCAGAGATCGTTGCTTAGCAAAGCTTTATCCTTTTACAAATATATCTACATGTTTAGCTCTTGAGAAGTATTGAAAATAAAGAAATACCATTTTCGTAAAGTGGCAATATGATTCAGTATGTCTGCCGTTCTTGTTTGGGGAAAAAAACATTTCATGAATGTATCCAGACATTTAGCACANACAATCATAAATGAAAAGCCATCAATCCTACTTTACTCTCATACCAAAATTATTTCAGCTAAATGGCTTTAAATTTTTTGATGAGCAATCAAATATCATTGTTTAATTTTCCGTTAACTTTTCTGTCACCTCCGAAACAACAGTCTTTCGCAGATTACAGTTATATTATTGATGTCTGCTGAACATTACCTTAATGAAAATAAAACGTGACAATGTATGTTAACTTGTGATCATCTATGCTACCCTTACCATCACCTTTGTGAGTGAGAGAGCTACCAAATGTGTCTCCTATATTTTATAATAATTTTTCTTTATATTTTAGTGACGCAATTTGGGAATGCCCCTAAAAATTCTCTTCATATGCAGAGTACTGTATATGAGGTCACAGTACTCTGCATATGAACAGAATTTTTAGGGGCATTAGTGGAAATCCCTTGAAGGGGAACTTATTTTAATTACAAAAGATATTAGGACTTACTTCCACCTGACCTGAACATACCTTGAATCATTCCACCATTCAGCCTGTTGTTTCTATTGATAGAATTGTGGAAACATTCACTTGATACTCCATTGGGTGACTGCAAGTACGGTGTGCGGTGTTGGTGTTGGTGTTGAGAGAGCAGATCGGCCCGTGAATCGAGCTCCAACACCGCTGTATCGATCGCCCAACACCAGCCACGATAGTGACGTCACTCGCGCTCGCCAGGCTCTCGCACAAAGTCTCGCGAAAAGCTCGACGATGAAACAGTTTTCGGTCCGAAATTCTCAAATTATTCTACTCTAATTCGTACAAATGGTGTAATCTTTTTCACAATCCAGAAGAAAAAGTATTGCCTTCCAAAATGAAGTATTTGGTTTTAGTTTTCATTTGCAAATTTCTTTGTAAAGTTAAATTAACCACCGACATGTCACGAGTTTTCGGAGCAAAATTGCTACTGTTCTGGGAGTGGAAAACGAACGCATGATCTCAACACCAACACCAACACCGAACTTGAAGTCGCAATTTTCCCGATCCCTAGGGGTTGGTGTTGAGAGATGGGAAAATTGCACATGAATCGTCAACACCGACCGCGATCCTTGGTTCAGCAGACGACATTCAACACCAGCAACCAACACGAACTACCGGAAATACGTCAGAATCTTGCGAGGTCAACCCCAACACCGACAGACTTCAGGTTTGGTGTTGAGGCTGGTGTTGGTGTTGCTGCAACACCAACACCATCGTTCAACACCGTACATGAAGTCACCCATTGAGCAGTAATTGCATTCCATCTTCATTGTTCACAAGTTAACCCCTCTTAATAATGGCCAGTTGTAAACATTTCCCAATTAACATAAGACATAATGAGGAATGATTCAAAGTATGTTCAGGTCAGGTGTAATTACATCTTGATATCTTTTGTAAGTCAAATAAGTTCTCCTCCAAGGGATTTCCACAACTGCCGCCTACAATCATCAAATAATTGTTTAGAATCTTTGTCAAAAACATTTTGAAAACAAGTGTATTTAAAAAAAAATTATTGATCGGGAAGCTGTCTATTTTCATTTAAATCACGCAAAATTTTAGAATAATTTTGCCAAACGCACTTTCAACCAAACAAAAAGATTCTATACTATATCTTTGAAACATCCGTCAGATGTATCCTCAAAACATTGTCACATGACTTCAAAACGTTCCTCCTGAATATTTTCACATACGCCAAAATTTCAGCCAAAATGCACGCTTTTGAAAACAATGTCAAATACACTTTAATCGTAAGATCGCTGCAATTCGAATATGTA
>BQKZ01002206.1:8162-35662 GCA_036244855.1 Temnopleurus reevesii | reverse complement strand
TACGATTTAACGGTCAAATTCAAATTTTCAAAAGAATTCGCTCGTAGAAAAATATGCTATGATCTTGAAATGTGTATAGAAACTATATGTCATGGTATATATATCCCCAAAATTCACATTTCTTGAATCTTTACCCAAACTATACATGGGCTTTAACTGCTGTCAGTAAGAAAGAAAATGGATAAAAATTTCCGTCCCGTCACTTTTTGAGAACTTTTGGATCGAGCCCATATTCATTTCCTTGTCATTTTGCTTAATATGATTAAGATTCTGCTAGGATCAAAGGCTCAATCTCCTTTTGACTTCATTTTATTGGATTGGATAAGCAATTTCAGCAGTTCTCATTAGTAATTAACAAACTCTTTTTTTATCAGTCTGTCTTATTTTTTCGCTTTCAATCAAAGCAAGATTTTTCTAACTTGGAGTTCTCCAGAGTCCTTTAACTCATGGACTATATATTGCGTGATTTATGGAGCCAGGCAGTGCTAAGGACAGATTAAGACCTTGTGATGACCTTGTGATGTATCAACTGTCAGTATCTGATGTTTAGATTTCACCTCGGTTAAGTAAACAGACAATTCATTTTAGAATGTAATACCTACAGGACTTTGTACATGGCTTTAAAGGCTGGGTGTGGGCCAAAAATAGTTTGCTTTTATTAAAAGCCGAAACATCAGATGAACAGATGGAAAATACTTTTTGAAGTATATTTGACAATGAATAAAACAAAAGTTATGAACATTTCAGTGATAATAATAATAATGATAATTATAACATTGATATGTCAAGGGTCACAGGGCCAAAAAACTTCGAAAAAAATCACAAAAAATTGCTTGTTACCGAGATAATTTCGGAACCATGGAATTTATTCTGGCCAAACTTGGCTCAAGTATGAATAAGCGTGTGACGCTGAACTGAATATATTTTGGGCTCAGGCAGTCAAAGGTCACAGGGCAAAAAAAAAAACACCTTGTAAAATATCACCTCAAATAGTTTGTTACTGTGATAACTTCAGAGTAAATAAACCAATTTCTACCCAACCTAGCTCAATAATTTATAACCATGGGAGATGAACTGATTAGATTTTGGGTTCAGGGGAACAAAGGTCACAGGGCAAAAAAAAAAATCATCCAAACTAGCTTTCTACATGTACCACGATAAATTCAGTGCATGTTAACCAAGTTCTTCCAAACGTAGCTCAATTATGTATGAGCATATGAGGAGGAACTGATAAGATATGGTGAAAGGGCCAAAAATTTATAAAAATCACCCAAAATATTTCTGATTTCTGATGACATGGGAGAAGCGGTAATATCTTTCTGATCTCGTGATGGCGGAGGCATAAATTTTGACTGCGCGTGGTAGAGGATTTAGCTAGTTTTTAATCTTTTCTTCAGACTTTCCTGAGCACTTTGAATCAAAGTAAAAAATTTCTGGTTTAGACCCAGTCTTTAAAGGGAAATCCGCCCCAGGAATTATCGTGATCCCATCAAATGAAGATAAAATCAGATGAACAAACTGAAAATTTGAACAACATTGGACAACCTGATCAAAAGTTATGAATTTTCAAATGCACAGAAATTTGACAATCACTGCCGTACATAAAATTTGGATAAATGGATAAATGTGAAATAAAGAATGAGGTTGCAAAATTGCATTGAATTGAATTGAATTAATTTATTTCCTTTTTCATATACATAATCAATGCAAAATAACATCACAAGTAAAACAAAATAAAGGAGGCGAGTACCCTGAAAGCACAGCTTGTGTTGGGATCGCCTTTACAACAAAACAAAGTAAAACAAAAATCATCTATTTGAAAAAAAAAAGTTAAAGAAAATAAATTATTACATATTATTATTTGGAGTAAACAAACAATTTAAGAATAAAACGAGATGGGTAAAGGAAGAAAAATGTTGGAGAGATAGAAAAGGTAAGAGAGCAATGAGAAGAAAAAAAAAAGAATTTTGGCATTATAATATTAAATATCGATGTCCAGAGAGAGCATCTGGTGTATTAAACACTTGACAGCAAGCATTTCAGTTGCAGGTGTTGGTCCTGTTGGACATTGAAACACGCCAGTACATTAATAACCATATGCATATGTCAATGTTCACATAAATGCAAAAGGAAAATATAATAATACAAACAAGTATATAATTACGAGGAAATTCAATTATTTTTCATTTTACGCGAGAAAGTATGCAGAGAAAGTAAATTTTGAACCGCTTCTGGCAGGGAGTTCCAAAGCTTGGGGCCTGAATAGCGAATGTCAAACTGAAATCTTCGGGTTCTATGTTTTGGTAAGTGTATTTGGCTCGCACCTCTCGTGTTATAGTCATGGAACTCCGAATTCCTGCGGAAACAAATTGCTCGTTAAATTGACTTGGGAATATATTATTTGTACATTTATACATAAAGACACTCTGTTGGTGTAAGTTTATATCCGTTAATTTCAGTAGTTTTAAATCTTTGAAAATAGGATTGGTGTGATCACGAAAGTTAGCCCCAGATATAATGCGAACTATCTTTTTTTGTAGGACTACCAGCTTACGGATATTCGTTTTGTTTGTGTTTGCTCAGATTAGATTAAATAGGGTAGGACAAAAGCACAATATAAAATTCTTAAGATGTGTCCGGGAAGAAGGTGTTTGATTTTGGATATAATGCCAATACTTTTTGATATTTTGATTTCTACTTCAGAAATATGATATTTCCAAGAGAGGGAACTGTCCATGTAGAATTAATAAAGAAATGCTTTACCCCAACCAAAATTGGCATTTTTCTGAAAAAAGGAGAAAATCTGAAATGTTGGATAGGTTTTGCAAAGATGAATATAATACTCCCAAAACTCAAATGAATCACAACCCATTGAACTCACTTTTGTCAAATTTGCAAATGGAACACCTACTTGAAAAAAAGTTTTGGATTGTGGCTGCATAAGAGAGATGGGCGATAGAAAGGAGTCATATTTTTCCCTTTGGTCTTTGTAGTATCCCCCACGTCACTCATCGGCACCATTTGACAATCACTGCTGATTTGACTTGTGAAGAAAAATTATGGTTAAAAATTTGTGCTCTTAAGCCTAATCGATGCAAAACAAACTGAAACCTGTAGTGTTAAAAGTTGTGCCACTGAGCATTTTTGTACTTTAGCCAAATCAATCTTTCCGTCTGCGATGTGAGTATTTTAATAAACCATGTTGAATGAATGTATATAGGGTACAATTTTGGCTTTGTGTACAAATAGGTTCCCTTTGTGTACAATATTGTGCATGGGGGGGGGGGGGGTGTTAGGGGTACAAAATTTCACCCCATGTTAGGGGTACAACTTTGAACTATATAGGGGTTATCGTGTGTTGCATCAGGGTACAAATCCATTTTGTGTGTGTGTACATTCCTCATCTTGAAATTAAATTTTAAAATATAAACCGGATCTCATTCAGTTGAATGCCTGCTGATGCATTTCAAACAATGTTCATTTATTAACAATTTTCGTGTTCTAATGTTAATGCCTGATTTTGATGTTGGGATGACCGTTGGTGATAATGTCAAGAATTGCATGAAAAAAGAGGAATCAAAGAAGGTGGTATTTTTCTATTTTGTAAATTTGAACATTTGAACAATCGTCTTCATGAGCAATGTTGGATGTAATCAGAAGTGATCATTGTGCTGCACTCAACCCAGGTGAGGTGAAAGGGTACCTGGTAGGAATATTTATTCTTTGAAATGCCAAGTGCGCCGTGAATGGCTGCCGGGCTAAAGCCAGGGTAATAATAATGTAAAGCGCCGTGAGCACTCAGCAGAGTGGATATGTGCGCTATTTAAATTGCATCTATTATTATTATTATTATTATGGCAATGGAAATTTTTATTTGAATTAATAAAATGCACAACAATGTCAGATTCCCAATGAACATAATTGAATGATATTCAAATTGGAATAATCACAATATTTACTTGTTAAAAATTACCAAGTGTATTTACTCTGGAATACACATTTGAAATTGAATGTTATCCATCACATTCAAATTAAGTCAGTTTCACTTTAGTTTACTTTATTTTTATATCACTGATAACAAAAAACATATATGATACAATAGAATTAAAAGAGTCAATAGTAAATACATGATAATTACACAATCATATATTTTATCAATTTATAGAATGAGAAAAACTGACCAGAAATATTAGAATATGGAAATTGAGCAAAGAAAATGGGTCTCCATCGGGATTCGAACCCGAGACCTCTGGATTGCTAGACCAGTGCTCTACTGGCGAACTATGGCAAGCCCTTATGTGGTGTTTGTCCCATAAACCATTTTTCAATGCTCTAGTGGTCAGAAGCTATTAGAACCTAGCATAAATCAGACCATGTCATGTTGCTCACTATAGTATCAAACCATCATCAATCAAACCTTTCGGATTGCGTACCCAAGATGATCTAAGAAACATACTATGTTCGACCGATATCTCCCCTTTCTGGATATCTAAACTCCCACCCTGGATGATCTCCAAACCAGTGGTTGACCTAAGATTGAAGAACTTTAAAAAGGGATCCACTAGCGACAATGTTTATCTAGATAAATTCGGCGAAGTTAGACACAAATATAGAAACTTCCAAGCAATCTATACTGATGGGTCAAAAGAGCAGAATAAAGTTGGATCAGCCTGTATCAGTGCCAATGCTCAGGATCAAGTCCGATTACCAGACAGCACATCTATATACACTGCAGAGCTTTTAGCTCTATAGATGGCCCTGCACATTGTTGAAAACTCAAATGGACGACATTTTGTAATATTCACAGATTTGCTATCTAGCCTAATGGCTTTACAATGTAGGAGCCTTAAGCATCCTTCAGCTACTAGAATCTCTGTACATGCTAAACATACTATGCAAGAAAGTAGTCTTCGTCAGTGTGTCAAGCCATACAGGCATAAAAGGCAACGAAAAAGCCGACAAGATGGCAAAAGAAGCACTAAGACTAAATATAACAGAAATAAAAACACCCTATACAGACCTAAAACCAAAAATTAACGCCTTTATCAGAAGGAAGTGGTAAACATCATGGAACCTAAATCAGGCTAATAAACTTAATAAACATCAACCAATAATAGAATCTCACAATATACAATCCCATTGACTAAACGTCGTGAAGACATTGTGTTAACCCGTATTAGAATTGGTCATTCCCATTTAACGCATTATTATCTACTTGCAGCAGAGGATCCACCACGGTGTATATCGTGTGATTGTACACTTTCAGCTAAACACATACTTCTCGAATGTGTCGAATTCTCTCACATACGCGTTAATTTTTATGAAGTTCCTGATCTCATAACCTTGTTTAGAGATGTTTCGCGATCATGCATTGTAAATTTTCTTAAGGAAATTAACCTTTTTAGCAGATTTTAACAAAGTAAGCTTATTACAATTAATATGAAGCCCTTCGAGGGCACCAAGTATAATATACTTTATATAAATATAGTCTTTCGGAGGTGACTCTAAGCCGTCGGTCCCGTGTGAAGGAGAGCAACACCATTTGCACGTTAAAGAACCTGCTTTCTCGTTCGAAAAGAGGAGGGAATTTTTCCCGGGAAAGTAGTTATCTTAATTGTTTTTTCACACTCATTAATGTATATCCTTTATAATCGTTACACTTATATGACACATTGTGTTGATAGTGTCAATCAATCGTTTACGAATGTAACTTCAGCACCTTTGTTACGAATACAATTATTTAAAGAGTTCAAATAATATATGTAGCACAGCACACAGATCTGTATGACATGTAGTATATGACGGGGAAGAAATTTTTTGTAATATAGCCGGAGCTTATGCTTGCATACCGTGTCTCTATAAAATAGAAATGGTGCTTCCAATATTTGATTTTCTTCTATTTTCTTTGGTTCAACTTTGAAACAAATTGAGAACACTTTTGCTTCCCATATGCCATCAAAATAGTCTACCCACCGTTAGAAAGCTCTGTAGATCACTTTATTCATCTATTTTCTGGATAAAAAGTAAATACGTCTGGCGCCATCTTTGTTGAATGATGCTCAATATCAAATATGTGGCTTTAATTGGAGTATTCGCTTGTAAATACAGCATACATCTTCAATCAGATAATGAAGAATCTTCTTGATATGCCTTGGATATATAAATTCAAATGAATTGAAAGCTGAAATTAGTTTTTATAATATATACAATTGAGTAAATAAAAATCCAGTGTAACAGACCTTAACTCTTCCTGTGTTCTGCTCACAGAAATGATCATCAAGGCGCTGGTTCCGTTCGCTAAAACTCACATACACGCGATTCCCCATAGACCGAAATTAATACACTAATTCTCCATAGGGAGAAGCCTGATCAGGGTCTGAATGTCTACAACTAAATGAGAATGTATTGTATTGTACCATGGGAACATACAGGATATGGGAACCTCTTGTTAAAAAAATAAACAGAATACACAGGAAGTTCACTGCCATGAAAATCAATAACCTCAGGGGCCTGTCTATTGTTATGCGTCCATTTTTTTGGTCTCTGGATGGGAAGGACGTGTTTTGCTGAGCTCCGGCTTTTCGGTATTTTGCGGAGTTTCGTTGCAGACTGTTAGAACTTTTACCACCAAGGAAAGGGACATTTCCAGTGAACAAGAACATTTGGTCAGTTTAATTTTTAAGACTGTTTTGGCCGAGATTTTGAGTACTTTTTGGAACAATTTTCGCTAAATATTTTTGAAAAATCCTTGTTTCTAAGGGATCAGCAACAACAACTTCCCTGGTAACGCGCATCTCCATCATCATCCTACGCGGACCTCTCTGTCATTCTATGTGGACATTGCACCCTTTTCTACCAGTGACGTAACCTTTTCTCCTTGTGACGCAACAAAGCGGGATAACAATGCCGCCGAAGAAGGTTGTTGCAGCTGAATCCATTTCTGAATTAAGGAGCAGATATCCCTACGCTCTGCAAAAATGAGCAACAAACTGTCACTACTGGAGACAGCACTTCAGGAGGTGTGGGGAGGACAGGATGATATCATTACCTCTCTGTCCTTCCTTAATGAGAAGTACGATGAACTAAAAGCAACAACGACTAAACTCGAAAAGGAAAATGAGGAACTTAGATCAACCAACAAATCCCTGGCCTTGCAGGGCAATGAGCTCAGCAACGAGGTTCTTGATCTGAACCAGTATCACAGTCGCGTGAATCTTGAAATTGCTGGAGTACCTGAACAAAAATGCGAGAATCCAGAGGATATTGCTTTGAAGGTTGCACAGAAGATCGATGCATCCATTACAGAGCAAGACATCGACATCGCTCACAGGGTTGGGTCACAGAAGGAGAAGATGGTGCAGCCGATCATCGTTCCCTTCAACAACAGGAAATCACGGAATACGGTATATGATGGCAGACGAAACCTGAAGAACGTCTCTACCAAGGAGTTTAGTTTCAGCTCATCAGGGAGGATCTTCATGAATGAAAATCTGGCACCAGCAACAAGAGTTCTATTCGGTGAAGTGAACACCGCGAGGAAGGCTGCTGGGTTAAAGTTCATCTGGACCTACAACGGGAAGATCTTCATCAGGAAGAGTGAAACAGCCTCTTCAATTATCATCATCTCCCGGAAGGACATGAAGAAGATCAAGTAAATATATGTTTAATAGTTTATTATGATTATTGTAAATATACAATGATATGATTAATGGTACTGCTGTGTTTGATAATATATCCCTCGATATTGCCAATCGAAATGAAATACTCAAATATGACCTAGATCCATATGACATTGCTCCAAATCTCGCTACGTCGAATTATCATACTGACGCTTTGACCAAATCCTTGTTTAAGAATACATCAGATTATAGTTTGTCTTTATTACATCTAAATATCAGAAGTCTGAGCAAGAATTTTTACCAATTTTGTTTATTTCTTAAAAACGCAGACATTTCCTCTAATGGGCAATTCCAAGCGTTGCGGAATGATATGTAGAGAAATTTTCCAACTTTAAATTGCTAGAAAATACAAGAATATAGATTCTCATCCATATTTTTGCTTTAATACTGAACATTTTTGAACAATCTAAAATTCACCCAAGGAAGAATTCTGAACTCTGCTTGCATGTACGCTAATTTGCAGATTTTAACTCGCTTTGCGGAATGATGCAGAAAAATTTGATTTTTAAAACAATCTGTTTCAATGCAAAAAGTCTGTGAAGTTACAGGGCTTTGTGATTCATCCAGTTACTTTCCATTCGGTTTTAACTATGGGCTTACACATGAAATTGGTTTAGAAAAAAAATAATCATCAGAAGTGTTTCCTGTGCGTCACTGAATATTCCAAGTCAGCGTTGCGGAATGACGTTGCGGAATGACGGTGTGAATTTTTGAGAAGAACTTAATTGTACACCTTGTACTTTTGCTACTATTTATCAAGAATCTCTCATCTAATTTTCTTTATACTATCACCATATAATCAAGATATGAAGATGTACTAGGTATAATTAGGCAGATACTGCAAGAGGTCAAAGGTCATTGAACAATAGGCGTTGCGGAATGACATACTGAATATGAGGGGAAAATGAATTGTATAACTTGTCATTTTATTGTTTTGACTTCAATTTTTAGCCAAAGTTATGCATAACCATGATATAACTGATGTGAAGAGGAACCAAGATTAAAATAAAGTGAAACTCACAAAAGGTCAAAGGTCAAATACCAATAAAGAGACAATGTTGTGGAATGACACTATTAAGAATTTCAGGAAAACAATGAATCATACAAGTACATTTGTATTCAAATCTTCACTAAAATATGCATTTCATTTAAAGATGAACAATTCCGTTTTGTTTGAAAGCGACATTGCGATAGAGGTCAAAGGTCAATGAAGATTTCCAGAAAGTCCACATATTTATGCACAACTATATGAAGAATATCCACTTGTACTTATACATACAGGTGTAAGCTATAACTTGGAATCTAAAAGTTTCGTATTATAGGCTTTCTTTCTTCCTATTTTTTATGTAGTAGTTTTGAATATAGAAGTACCGTCAGAGTTATCATACATTATGGCATATAATGTAAAGAATAATGGTATAATGTTATTTTCCAATCCAAACACTGCCTGACAATATCAGTTGAACAATGCCCTTCACATACCGTACAGTGTAAAAACCCTCAGCGAACACGTTCCTACTAAATTATTTGCTAAAATGTTTAGCAATAAAACATCTCAACCCCATTCCCCCTAAAGAAATACTTCATTCTTCAGCTTGTAAAGATATTGCATACATATAGTTGTGATACTTGTAAACAATTCTGATTAATTATTTTGGTAAAAATTTTAGTGTGTTCTCAAATTTTGATTATAAACCCAAATCTATAACACAAATCTAACAGAAGTGTAATGCAGAAACAATGACTATCAGCTGATTGAACATGTAATATTAAAGGGGAACCAACCCCTGGAATTACCGTGCTCTCATTGAATGAAGATAAATCGGATGAACAAACTGTGAAAATTTGAGCAAAATCGGACAACCCGATCAAAAGCTATGAATTTTCAACGTCACAGAGCTTTGACGATCACTGCCGCTCATGTGGATCTGTGCGATCGGCAAATTCGACGGAATCTGTGACGTCATGTCGGACAACTCCTCATTCACTTTGTACATATAATTTTAAAACATTGATTAATGTAAAATTTAGAGTAAGGTTGCAACATGATTCTTTTCAAAATTCATGATAAAGAAATGCTATACCCCACCAAAATTGGCATTTTGTTGAATTTTCCGAAATTGTATACAGAGTGAATGAGGAGTTGTCCGACATGACGTCACAGATTCCATCGAATTTGCCGATCGCACGGATCCACATGAGCGGCAGTGATCGTCATAACTCTGTGACTTTGAAAATTCATAGCTTTTGCTCGGGTTGCATACAGTGTACCTATGGTTACATTAAATGTTTTGAATATATATCTACATGTATATTCCAGAAAAAATGAAATCAAATTTGAAAACTGTATCATAAATCTATAGTGACAAATTATTTTTGAAAGGTCAAAAATTTATTTTAAGATGCAATTGTCCAGTGTTCTGCGGCATTAGGTACAGTAAGAGTTCTGGAAACCTGATTATAAGAATACTAGGCAAATTCTCTTATATTTATCCATTTCAGATTTCCCGTTTTCTAATGCATAGCAACTACATTACACTGTACCACAGTCATTCCATGGTCTGTTACAATCTAGGGTACTCCCGAAATCTTTTGTTCATGATACCTGTTTATGTACATTATTTTTCAAGTAGATGTTCTACATGTAGGTATATATTGGAAAAGACTATATAAATTTTTAATCTGTATAAAGCTAGGTTCAGGTATAATAAAAACAAAATTTGCAGCAGATGCAGAGGCATGATTCAAGCAACAACAATATAATGCTCTCTGCTAAACTGAAAGTTTCCCTGATGTCAGTGATTGGTAGTGGACAGGCCCAACCACCATGTAGTGAGTTTGTGTCCTCAACTCCCAATTGAAATCACTATCTTCCTTCAATATACTGTGTTCATGAGATTGATATTTCCTAGCTTTGTGTGAATTATCAAATCAATATTAGAGTTCATGTATTCAAGACGATTAAGAATTATTCTGTATGATTTGCTGAGTAAGCTTGACAGTGAGCCTGAGGCACCCGCTTACCAGAATATGTAGGTTTTAAAATGCAAAATTTCTAACATTACTGCAAAGTTCCTTCTATTTATGGGATATTGTAGCTTTATTTCTTATCTGTTTTAGTCAAACCTCTAGATCAATCTTGTTACCAAAAAGAAACATGAAAAAAAGTTGAAAAGCAAAAGAATTGACACATTTTAATCAATATGTCATTCCGCAACACAGTGTCATTCCGCAACGCATCATTCCGCAATGCTCGTTTCGGCTATTTCTTAACGAGTTTCAAAAAAATTTGTTGTACCATTGGGAAGGTAATCTGAAGTATGCAGAAAATTCTTAATTCTATGAATGTAGCACCACTTATTAACTTGCTATGTTAAAAAATTGCTATTTTGCGTTGCGNTAACAACTCACTTATACGTAAAAAAAGGTTTGAAATTCAATGAATTTGCTACAATGTATATATATAAACACTAAATTATTGGCTTTCACAGTATTATAAAAATCTGTCTTATTGCATTGGAATTACATCCTAAAGATTCCTGATTTCTGATAAAAAAATCATATGTTCTTCCCATTTCCTACTTGGGGTGGACTTTCCTGTTTCTTTGTACAGCAGAAGCTCCATCCAAGAAAACTTCCTTGCATCAGAAAAATGTATTCTTCATTTAAAAAAGTGCGATGAATTCAGACAACTTTCAGTAAACAAGCAAATCTAGTACATGACAGTACTAGATGTTTACAAGGGTGGCATTTAGAAAGTTGTGAGGAAGCAAATGAAGATTGAACTTGAAAAAAATGATTAATTACAAAAATTATTATCTAGGGGATACAAATTTAACCAAGCAAGTATTCAAAGGCTCTCATTTGAAATTTCAGCACTCGTTGTAATGGGGATCCATTTAATGTGTTCAGTGTAATGCACGAATTTTGTGTTTGTATTATTTCTTGAGTTAGTCTGCATTATTGTTGCCCCATATGTTGTTTCCTATGTCAGCTCAACCAGGAAAAGCAAGTGGTAATGAAATTAAATCGACAAGCCTGCATTACATAACATTTAACCTTGCTTGTTCTAAATAAGCTATCTGGCGCATGATTAACACTCCTGGGTTGATTCCAACTTGGCTTTTAGGCTTACCTTGAGGTAGTGTGATAGTTGATAGAGTTCTTGTGACGGAACGTTGTTGTTGCCTTGCAACGACTGACCAGTAAAACCTGGAGGTACTGCCAAACTTGAATCACTGTGAATAATAAAGCACAATGAAATATAATGTAAATTTTTCATTCATTTTGACATACATGTAGCCAGGTAGTTTGGGAAGGGATGTGTTGGGCAATCCATTTTGACACTTTTTACTGGATAACAAATTATGGCTGCCTAGTTTATGTGGGGTTTTTTTTCGAAACTGGCTGGCTGCATTATTGTTTGATACATAGCCTTGCTGAAAAGCAATCTTTTAGGCCAATAGCAGGTTTTTTTATGATTTGCATGAATAAATAAGATAAACCTAACATCAAACTCAGTGTGACAGGTTGGTAAGGTTTTCGAGATGGAACGTTGTTGCCTTATATTGACATTCATGATTGCTTAATTCAAGGAAGTTCAATGTAAATAATTCAGTTTGGTGTGTTTTGTCATCTATCATATATATCAGGACATCGTTTACATGTACTTCTAATACCTTCAAATTCATTTTCATCTTGAGCATGGAAGTATCCATGTCTTGAGCATGCAGCACGAGTATACCTGTCCGTAATCTAAACCATCAGATTTGCTGGTATAGTAACATGTACACTTATACCATCATTGTACATGTACATCTACATATCAGAGAAGTTACCAACAATCAGTTTTCGATCTCTGCATCATGCACCAGTAATCAATTGTATTTTCTGCAACAAAGGTCAATTGTTCGCTTACAATACCATTGGAAATACTGAATTAATAAATCATCATGGAGTCAAACTGCATCACTCTGAAATTTCGTGAGGTAATTGCAATGCCTCATCAGTCAAAATAATAAACTTGACATTTAAGAAAGAATTTATGTAATCTACATGAAGATATTTTAGCAGATGTTTCATTCTCAAAAGATTCCCAAATAGTATTTCTTATTTATAGCAAACAGGTATTTTTTTCACATATAATCAAAAGTTACATTTTAAAGTACAGTCAACACTAAAATAATTATTTTGCAGAAAAGGGGAAACATAACTAAAAAATAAATCTTTGTAAGCCTGTCAATTTGATGAATACTGTTCTGTTCTGTACATACCTGTACACACACAATTTGTTGCATTATGTTTCATGTGATGGTATTAGATAACAAAGTTGATTATAGATCCAGGACATAGCCAACATGAATCAAATATTCATAAGATTGCACAATGACTACACTCACGTACCAGATATGTACACCCCTACAAACCCACACACATCACCCACACCCAGGCGATAGTCACGCAAGTCGCCAGACTCCATGATTTGATACTGTCTCTGACACTTGTGTGCAGTGTAGCATTACAAGGAAGCATGACACCTTGTATTGAGTTCCTATTCAATGGCTCATATATGGCTCATGTCAACAAGTAGGATCTGAGCGCTGCACTTTGGCAGGAATATTCAATTCTACAACACATGTACATTCAATTGAACAAGATATGTATATTTAGCCAAATAACATTTCTACAGGATATATTTTGCTATGTACTTGTATCCAGTTTACACAGAGATGCAAAATTAGACCATAAAATTGTAACCAATCATGAAAAAAGGAAAGAAAATAAAATTATATGAAACAAATAGTACACAATGTCATCCTTTCCAACATGTACCCTGCTAGTCCTTCAATGACAAATGAAATACAGAGAAAAAAACTGAAGGTCAATTAAAGATGCATATTTTTACTTTTCGCCTATAGGCACTTTCAAGTATCCCAATCACACGTATAGGTGTTTCTAGCCATTTTAGCCAGCATTTAGCCAGTGAACACCCTGGGAATACTAATCTGATATGTTTTACATCATATTCTATTGTCCTGATCTACTGTCTAATATGACTATAAAAACCGCTTGGTATGTACCCAGGTTTCAAAATGTTTCTAGCCTCCCCCCCACAAACAATACCCTCTTTGATCAATTAAAATAAGTATTATTTTTAGTAATGTGGTAGTTGGTGTATAAGTAATTAAGAGTAACTAAAATTGAATGTCTACGTTTTCAAAATCATTCAGCTATTGTCATTCTTTCAAACCACTTTTTCAACTTCATTAATTCTATTCAAGATTATAAATTTATAAACGAAGCATCCACTTCCTCATCTCAGCTCTAAAGAACCAGGTGCATAATACTGTACATGTACGTATTATGCATTGTGCATTTGTACCCAATTCAACAAACTA
The DNA here is from genome assembly GCA_036244855.1 of Temnopleurus reevesii. NCBI lineage: Eukaryota > Metazoa > Echinodermata > Echinoidea > Temnopleuroida > Temnopleuridae > Temnopleurus > Temnopleurus reevesii. Next base: position 21,585 of record BQKZ01002206.1, on the reverse strand, counting down.
CATGTACGCATAAAGAGCTCTACACATGTACCAGATCCTTTATTCGACTTTGAGGTCAGCTTCAATCAGTGACGAAATTTAATGCATAAAAAGCATACAAAGAGATGTGTATACGGAATAAACTAAAAAAAGATACATTACAGGAGAAGAGAAAAATCAAGCAATTTTGTTTTACCTTCTTGTCGCCTCTGTGCCATCTTGGTGTAAAAGCGACAACTGTGCAACAATACATCCATGGGTAACTGGAAAGAGAAATGAGAAGGAGAAAATGAAATCAGGAGTGCTGACATGAAAATGTTGACAAACTGAGACAACATCTGCAAAGATGTTATACAATGAATAATTAATTATCAATAACCATTTACATTCATGAAGTGTTCAACTATATACATCACTTTGAAAATCACCAGGTAAAATAGGATTATTGTAAGGTCAAATAATTTATATGGTAATGGCCACTGCATTTCCAAAATTAGGACAAGGGCATTGTACTTGACCTTACAAAGTATACATTTTAGGCAAAGTGTCCCTTTTTAACTAAATATAATTTAGGTCAAGAAGCCTGCTGCAGGTACATGCATTTTGTATATACATTTAGTATTTCTTAGTGTCTGTTTTATTAGTTTTGTTATGAAGTTGAATTATGATCGCATGGAATTCAAATGTAGATTTTAAGCAGATAGATGGAAAGTATAGATTCAAAGAAATACTGTCAGTGACAGAATAGTATCTATGTACATGATCAAAATATGAAGAACCAAACAGTTGTACCAACTATTTTCTGATTGGATAAATCTTTCATACAATACCTCAAAAAAATAAACACAAAGTTTACATTCATTTCCAAAATTAGGACAAGGGCATTATAGCACATCTCATGTTCAGGAATGGTTGGAAAATCTGAGCAGATTTACTCAAATTACAATGTTGGGGTGTGTCTATCAGTATTTCATCAGGCCACAACTGTGATTTTCAGATGGCCATACTGGATACATGTATTACTGGGGACTACATGTACATGTAAATTACTATGAACTTTAAAATCTTGGAAACATCTTGAAATTACTCTCGATGTATTGCATTCCTCCACGATAATGAAATTAGATGGATGTACATTGTGTAGCATGTAGTCACCTGGCTGAGTCACACTTTCTGTGTAGACTAGAATGGGAAGTGAATATAATGTCATGCCAAGACAAGGTTTCATAATGTTCTGTCACAATGTACCCTATGTGCATGTGCATGTGCAAGACATTTCTATGATGGTCTAATTATACTTGATTGGAAATAGGAAAAACATGTTTGTGTGTATGATTTTTTAAATCCTTCTCCGCTCCTCCCCACACTTGCTAGGGTCTTAACCAAGAAGCAAGCATTACATTAAATTGCTTTTCATTTCACAATCTAATATTTTCCACAATCTCAAATCAAATTGATGAATAATTTATAGGTATTTCTTTGTATAAAAATACATTCATTTTTAGTAAATAGCCATTAAAAGTTACCCTATAAATGTTTAAGTTGTATGATACTAAGTACAAATAACTATTTTTGGAGGGTTCCAGAAATATACAAATAGGAATAACAAGGCTGAATAGAAGATGTACAAGTATTGACAGATATTTTTAATGTTCTAAGTTGTTTTCATTTTACTAATGATCTATCTGCTTACCCAGGATCATTTAGATGTGTTTGCATTTCATACCTAAGTAAAGTGTAATTACCAAAGGTGATATCCACCTAGCTCCCAGGCCAGGATTGATAACTCTTGTATAATTCAGGATTTTGCATAAGGCAAGATTTTCTCCAATTACTGTACATGTGAGAGAGCATCTAAATCTTTTCTGAGTTCAATATCTTTGTGCTAAGATATAAAAAAAAGATTGGCATTATGAACATGTTCACAATGCAATATCTCCTATAAATGTATGAATATACAAACTGTAGAAATTGAGGCAAATAAATTCTGGGTATTATATATCTTTATACAAAATCATTGATAATGTCTAACCATGTCTAATGTCTAGCGCTTAGAGAAAATTTTATTAAGCGCTATACAGACTTATTCTCATTATTATTATTATTATCATCATCATCATCATCATCATCATCATCATCATCATCATCATCATCATCATCATCATCATCATTATTATTATTATTATTATTATTATTATCAACCAAATGTACAGATGAGTATTATTGACCTATAGTATAGGTCCATGGATGTTGATCAGTGTATCCGGCCCTGTATGCTTCAGCTCTTGCCAATTTCATTTTTGTCACAAATCATATTCTGGTATTGGTCCTTATAATTTAACCCATTAATAGCATCATTAAACAAGCTTGAAAACATTTGGTATATATATATATCAAGAGTCTGCACCATTTTCATGATTACCACAAATTCTGTGACCTTTGACCTACTGATTGTCCCTCCCATTCACGATCTGACAGGGTACATTTAAAGGAGAATGAAAATTCCAGGACTGATTTTTCCTTGATGGATTTTCACAATTCCAGAATGAAAAAGATCACTTGGACAAGACCCCTGAACACAAGTTCAATATTGAAAAAAAAAATGACTTATGAAATTTTTCTGACCTTGATTCCCTGACTTTTCTTTGACTGGAAAACGTGGAACTTGTTGTCCAGGTTTTCTGTCTTTTTCTAAATAGAGTGGGATCCTTGTCATAGTTTGAAGTTATGCAGTAAATGTACAATGTAGTCTGTCTATCCCATTATTGAGTAAGGACTACACAAACCTCTATGACCCCTTGTCAAACCAGGCCATTGACAGTTCAATTATTGCAATCTGATCTACATGTACTTGCGTGGACCAAGCACGGACAAATAGATGGATGAAAAACAAAAAATGCAAAATACCTCTACACGTAGCACTATGGTTGATTTGTGATACTGATTTGTGATACTGATGTGATTAGAAAAATGAAGGTAAAAATATGCACTAAAAATGCAGCTTACACAGTAAGTTCCAGATAACATCAAATTTTGCAAAATAGTTTGCCCCTTCCATTTAAAATGCATTTAAATATAATGTGGCACTGAAAACTATTGTAGAATTGCATACAGAATGATAAAGTAAACAAAGTTCAGAATATTCGATCAAATTTTGACTACTGATCATTCACAATAGAGTATAAACTTTGTGCAAACATTCATCAAATTTATACAAAAGAATCCATAATAATTGCATGATTCCAGGGGTTGACTTCCCCATGCAATTATGCTATATGTATGATCTATCTTCGTCGGCAAGGCATGGCGCTATTGTGAAGTTCTTTTGATTTCACATTGAAACTACAGTATTGAATATTTTTTATCAAAACATGGACATAATTATGAAAAAGTGTAATTGGGTGAAATCGAAAAAAAAAAAAAAACATCACTGCTGACATGCATTTACAGGTACGTCTGCTTTGTATACTGTCATAAAAAGCAAAGACTGAAAGATTGGAAATGAAAACTCAAAATCATATTGAGAAATATAGAAATATATTTTGATGTAATCTTTTTCAAAGTTTCTGTTCTAAACATGCTACATGTCAAAGTCTTTCAAATCACTAAACCTTTATTTCAGTTTACAAGCAATATAGAAAAACAAACAAATTGAAAGTTTTGAAGCCACTTTCTGAACTGAACAGGAACTAATATAACAGGGCAGCCACACTACCAGAACCATCTCATCCTGTTCAAAAATGTTATATCATAAATCAAATATTTGCATAGAATAAAATAAAAATGACTTCTACATGCACATGTACATGCAGGTATGAAATTTCAAACAGAATAAAACAAGAATTAATTATAAAATGCAGTTGATACAGTTTGGGAACAGGGGTGGCATCTTAATAGTAACAGTCTCTCAGATTCACAATCTTGACAAATTGTTTAAACAGGGTTTAAGACTCTTCTAGACTCTGCTCAAATCTTCTCTCAAGTCTTCTCCAAACTTTCTTCCTTTGTGACTTACCTACTCCCCTCCTGGAATTTTCCATGACATCCACTCCAAACTGGACAATGTCTCCTGATCAGATTTCATGGGCTGGACTTTCCTCTGACCCTCGGCTAAGGCGATTGTTGTTGACAAAAGTTCCATTGCTACTTTTTGTGTCTTGTAAGAAGAACTGAAGAAAAAGGAAAATAATACATTATTGTGTAATCACTAAATGAACTATACAATAAAAAATTCCTTCTCATCAATATTTAATGGCTTTAGATCTATCAAATTTATCAAACACTGACCCGGTAAACACAAAAACATTTTTTGAGCAATTCTTAGCCTGACAAAAAAAAGTTTTACTCAATGAGCTTGGTCTTTAAAATAGTGCAAAACTCATTAAAAATATTAATTAGAGTAACAATGAGCCTTCTCACTAAACATACCTCCAGAGCAAAAACATAAAAATGTACAGCCCCCTCCACTAACACAATACAAGCACATAATGTGTAAACACAATGCTACTGGTCAAAGACTAACACAGTAATTAATCACCTTCATGGGTCATTAACATTTGTATAATCATCATGTTAAAGAGCACCATTACCTTTTCGGTGTACATGCATAATGAACATTATCATTGTCAATACATGTTCACATATTGTCAGATGATAGAATGTAAAACCATTTGCTCAATATCATACATGTACATGAGGTTCATTGTTAAAAATAATTGATGGCCAATTGAGCAAACGAGTTTTGAGCAAATAATTATAATACCCTTAAAAAATCAAATTATGTATTTCTGGGGCCCTTTGCATGAAACTTCTAAGAATTATGAAAACTTTGTCACTATTGGTATACATGTACATGTATATTTGTGGTGTGAAACGGAAAAACAGCATCAATAATACCTATCACTGGCTAAAGTTGGCAAATTTAGGCTGAACAACCACATTGATACGGGATTGTTAACATAAAACTGGCTAATATCTTGCATTCAACAAAAGACGACTCCACCCATGTTACATATATAAACTGATGGACACTGTATACAAGAGTATAATTATCAGTAATAGTTCCAGCTCTAAATGTTTTTATGTGAAGGTTCCCATTTTCTTCAGATGTTCATGAGAACAAACCAGTATTCATTAAAAATTTGAATGTGGGTATGTCCAATTGAGGATCACTCTAATTTTGAAGAAAGATGACTTGGTGTACCATAAAGCCTCCAACCTCATTTCTCTTCCACAAGTGAAACTTTCAAGCACTCCTTGTACATGGAGATTGTAGTTTATTGTTTTCCAAACATAGTTCTTATTCTTCAACCTTTTCAGTGTTAAAGATATATTCTGGTATTTTTTAAAAAGATAAAATAAATGTTCACAGAATCGCACAAAATGTGAGAAGAATGTTCAGAACTATGAATAAATAATATGTGCTAAAGTGTTTTGCAAGAAAATGTATAATGGCAGAGAAATGTGCAAATAAAGGGTCAAAATTGGGCCATGTCGGGCCGACAGATTTTATACCAGTCCCACGCGCTGCTTCCTGTGTTTGCTGCAGTGGACAGAGCACGTGGAGAATGACATAATTTCGCTTTTAACCAGTTTGAGGTTATCATATTAGTTTTCCCTTGTCTACACAAGTCACGTTGTGCTTTGTTTCTAACATAAGATTATTTTAATCATTCATTTTTCCAAATTGAAGTTCTTTGCAAGTACTCGATATTCGCTTTAAATTGTGAGCACCAAATATCTGAGTCTTATGGAAGTTTTCAATAACAAAAGCAACATCAAAATATGCAGAGCAAATCAGAACATTTTGCAACATGTTATCACTAAGTCATACATGTATGTATAAATGATCGCGTGATCCATCTATGATTCCATTGTTATCAGCTTTATAGTGATCATAGGAAAGTCAAATATTTTGACTTGCACTGTACAATTACTGTAATTATAAAAAAAAAAATCAAAAAAATGAAAGGTTTGTAATGCAATGCAATACAATGTTTCACTCACCTTAGAGAGCTCAAAGTCATACCAGATGAGTGCATGTTTTCTGGAGAGAACTTTGCAATCAAAGATTCCATTGTCTAGGGTGGGACGTGCCTTGGCCACAGAACGGCCAATCTTGACAGGCTCGGTTAGTCTAATATGCCTCTCATCAAAATGATGAGAGCTAGGATGACACTTAAACACAGCTTTTGCTGTCATGGTGACCATCAGTCACAGCTGATGTGCTAACAACAACTTTGGCGAAAAATATGCTGATTTCCTAGCCGTCTTCTCACGTGTAATGACACACTCTGTTCATTTATGTAGGTAAGGAGTCATTAATCAGTAGATATGAATATCCAGAGGTGATTAACATGGCTTCCCTGCTGATAAGTCTTTGCACAAATCTATCTCAGAAAATGCTCCATTGAAAAAGTTGTGCTGCTACAGATAATGTTGCATCACGCAGATGTATGAAGAATTTGCATGTTGTTCTTGAATCTCCTCCACAGGGTTGTATGAATGCATTTATACCTTAATTGTATCTTCACCTGCAGGTAAAAAAAAAGACAAATAAAAGAGGAAATTAATAGGATATTAAATTGGAGTCATGATGGCAGGACATTTCATTACTATATACACCTCAGCTGCCAACCATTCCAGAATATGCATGCAGTGTATTTTCATATAAATGTAAATGAAAGGCTTTCACATCTAATTAATGGTTGACAGAGCATAACCATTATTTTGTGTTTTCTCTTACTTTTAATCAACTTAGGCATTTTCAATTTCAATTTTGACCTCATGCATAAGAATGGTTGGCATCTCTGTAGCCCCACATGAAGTGGGACACATGTAATTTTGTAAAAGACCTAATAAAGATACAGGTCAGGATTCTGTCAACTTTAATAGCTACCCCGAGAACAACTAGCCCCCCCCCCCCCTTCCCGGACAACAACCTCCTCCCCAAAGAAAACTACCCACCCCTCAGGACAACTATCCTCTCTCACAATTACCCCTTACAATGATCCCTAGAACAATTGCTCCTACAACAAATACCCCAGGACAATAACTACAGGACTACCCTCTAGGACAATTATCACCATGAAACTAGCGGTCAGTGTTGTAAATGAGTTACATTATCGAAGATGTGTTGCCTGTATTGAAGTGGTGTATTTTTGCCTCAATGTTGCAATAGTACAGTGGTTTGAGGTGTTGTCAATGTTGTTGTTCGCATTGCTGAATAATGTGCAATGAAACCCTACCACAATCGAAACCCTCCAACAGCACTTGCTATATTCCTATAACACTGGCAACATCCCTACACTCAGCACTGACAATATACTTGCACCAATGCCATGGAAAACTTTCAACAATAACCACACCCTAGCACTTAAAATATACCAACAAGACTGGCAACAACCCTACTTGTCATGTAAGAGGGGTAATTGTAATTTGGGATAGTTATCCTTGGGGGTAATTATCCTAGGGGGTAGTTCTCCCTGGGGGTAGTTGTTCTCAGGGGTATTTGTTCTTTGGGTGAAATGGATACAGTGTGCACCGGCCACGGACTGGCCGTTTAGATTTATCTCCTGATTTTTTAAACTGTTTCCTCCATACTGCCATCGTCAACGGATGTTGCCCCATGCACCATGTGTAGGCCTAAGTGCCAAACGTCGCTACGGTATTACATGTATTACAGTGTATGCTCTGAGTCAATGACAGTATTGGTATACAACGATAGACATAGAGTTGTTATATAAACCAATAAATCACTCTCTTTCCATCATGTTTAGCACCACTTAGGTGAGTTGCCTGGTCGGCCTGGATGGGTGACTTCCATCCATTCGATGGATAAAGTAGTTTGATGCCATCTAAATTTCTGCCTAAATCAATAAACAATAACATTTTCAATCTGGAACTTTATCTTTTACATTTCGCTTCCTAAACGAAATGTAAAAGATAACATTCCAGATGGAAAATGTTAGTTTCCATTGATTTGGGCAGGAAGTAAGATGGCATCTAACTATGTATGGTGTAGGCATCCTCTTCTGTGTCGGGTTGCTCATTTGCGCTCCATTGACATACACGCTGTAACTCGCGCACTCAGTGAAATGATTACTTTTTCCTTAAAATCACCAATTGCGCATAAAATGAATGGGATGCAGAGAAGCATTGCATAATTTCTAAATATTTTGAACTGCAAAAATAGGGGCGCTAATGCACTTTTGTATCCAGTGGCACTGCCGCCGGTATACAGATGAAGGGACATTTAAAAAACGAGGCATCTCCATACTCACGGCTGGATACGAAAGTGCAATTAGCACCAAAATGAGAGGGGTGTGCATGTAGACGTAGACCTATGGTACCGTATGAGCACCAGTTTCCGGCCGATTAAGCAGTTTTGCTCTTCCACAAGTCACAAGATCCAGCATTTCAAGTTTATTTTCAGATCATAATTTAGCCGAAATTCTGGGCTCTAAATTGATGTGCATAACTTAATGAATGGCGCACGTATATTCGCACAGCAATCGGCGATCGCCAAGCGACATAGGACGGGTGTAGCCGGCCGTCTGCCTGGTGATTTGAGCCTCCATAGGGATTGTGTTGAAGCGTACGTGCGCTTATTTGGGCGCGCATTTAACCTAAGTGCGCGCCATGTGCGCGCCATAGACAAACTGCATGAGGTTTGGTGGCCGGTGACACCCCCATGACCGGAAACTGGTGCTCATACGGTATACTTCGTCTATATAGTGGTAAAATGACATTGTTCCTGGTCAGACTTTGTCGAGCCATTTCTCACACATACTCTTTAGGATATTTGCGATAATATCTGATTAAAATTGAGTACCATATTCATTGACATCATACTTTTACAAGCTGAAAGTTAACTTAAATGTTGGGTGCGCAGACATTTAAACCTCCCAGCATGCTAAAGTAACAGGGCAAACCCGGAGAATAGCGACCAGGTGCGCGCGATGTATTCAATTTGTGTACAATCCTATTGAAGCGTGCGGAGTGAGTCAGCAATGATTTTTGCCCCAGATTCGACCAACAAACATTTGGTAAAGTTGACTCAAGTTTACACTTTTACCACAAAGTCGATTAAATTTTCAAAAGATTTCTTGAAATATTGAAGAAGGGTAAAGANAAGTCACAAGATCCAGCATTTCAAGTTTATTTTCAGATCATAATTTAGCCGAAATTCTGGGCTTTAAATTGATGTGCATAACTTAATGAATGGCGCACGTATATTCGTGTAGCAATCGTCGATCGCCAAGCGACATGGGACGGGTGTAGCCGGCCGCCTGCCTGGTGATTTGAGCCTCCATAGGGATTGTGTTGAAGCGTACGTGTGCTTACATGTATTTGGGCGCGCATTTAACCTAAGTGCGCGCCATAGACAAAATGCATGAGGTTTGGTGGCCGGTGACACCCCCATGACCGGAAACTGGTGCTCATACGGTATACTTCGCGTCTATATAGTGGTAAAATGAGTGACATCGTTCCTGGTCAGACTTTGTCGAGCCATTTCTCACACATACTCTTTAGGATATTTGTGATAATATCTGATTAAAATTGAATACCATATTCATTGACATCATACTTTTACAAGCTGAAAGTTAACTTAAATGTTGGGTGCACAGACATTTAAATAAACCTCCCAGCATGCTAACAGTTCAATGTAAAAATGGAGTTTCCTTTCTATTTTGCTCAGCTCAGAGTTTAATAAGCTTTTATACAAGACAAACCCTGGCTTAAGTTAGACCCTAAGACAGGTGAAGACCTTGTGCTTACCCTGCCATACTCTAAAACTTTATTCACATCCCTTTTCACTTGGCTAGCCCTCAACAGTTCACCTCACTTCATCAATCAAGCTTCAGTCTCAGCTCAGCACAGCGCAACGGGGGCGCGTCGCGACTACAGTCAAAGCCAAGCAAATCTAGTTTCATTCCTCTCCAAATCAACCAATGTTTGAAGCCTTCAAAATAGCAGATGTAAATTTGTCGAAGGAATGTGAAGAGCTTCCAGCTAAGTAACGAATCATGATAACATAAATGGCTGAGAAATGGTCAGTGTATCTTTCTAGCAAACACGCCACTTACTTTGCTGTCCTTCTTCCCTAATTCCTGGTATCAGTTTCATGGAAGTAAACAGTCGCCATTATTTTCCTGTGACAGAAGTCCCTGTAATGTTCGTAACGAGAGATGGCGCTCTATATGCGAAGAAAAATTTACGATTTGAGCCGAGTTCCAGAGATTATTTCAAAGTTGAACAATTTCCTTTGAAAGTCTCAAATAATTTTCAGGTGAAATAAAAAGTTGCAGGATATTACTATTAAACTATGTATTTAAATGGGCAAACTGATGGAAGAGCAAGAAAAATCGATAAATGATTGAAATAATGAGTATATTATTTTTTTTTTTGGGGGGGGGGTTGGCAGGTTAAATATCTATAATTTTACAAAATACAAATTGTTGTAAAAAAAAAAAAACAAACAACATCACTATGGGTTGATAAGCATTGATTATCAATTCATTATGCATTATTATATTCACCAGTAAATTCATTCACCATCTCACACTTCATATCTTGGCTATCTAAATTTAAAGATTTAGTTCACACCTTTGGACATTTCAAAAGAAATTACTTAGCTGTCAAATAGCAAAATGTCATTCTTTGGATAATAATATCACCCAATCCTGTTGCCTTCAAGCTTTAGATCTTCGAACTCTTTTTATTTTATCTTTTTGCTGTTGAGTGGTATATTTTGCTATTTGAGTTTTTTTTTCATAAGCTGCCTCAGATGCTGATTACTCTTGTTTTCAAATTGAGGCCCTTTATAGTCCTGCAGGAGAATGATGACAAGAGCCTAAAATACATAGTTGATTAAAAAAAAAAGAAAACAAATGGAAAATGGGAAATGCCGCCCGTTCACTCTGCAAGGGCACAGGATTTCCGGCTCTCCCTCAGTTCGTATAATAATGATAATTATAATAATGAACGGCTTTTATATAGCGCTTATCAATTCATGAGAATTCCCTATGCGCTCTACAATTGCAGCATTATTACCCTGGCTTTAATCCGGCAGCCCCCAGCGCAGCGCACTTGGCGTTTCAAGGAATAAATGTTCCTACCAGCTACCCATTCACCTCACCTGGGTTGAGTGCAGCACAATGTGGATTAATTTCTTGCTGAAGGAAATAACGCCATGGGTGGGACTCAAACCTACGACCCTCTGGTTGAAAGGCGAGAGTCACGACCACTAAATACACCACGGCGCCTCCATGTACGGTAAATACATATTATTGTTAAAGGTAGAAAACTACAAGAGTCTATATATCCAGAGCAGGAAAAACATTGGTGAGCACAACAAAAAACAGGTTTGAAGAAAATCGGAAGAATGGGCATAGTTGTGAAAATGGTCAGACTTGATGCCAATTTTTATGACATCATGGCTGTACTATACTAACGAGAATTGTCTTTATATTTATGGTGCAAAATTCATTATTTCTACAGAAAGATACAAAGTTTGTATGACTGTAAACATGCAAATATGTGATCTACATATCCTATAATTCAAGTTTTAAGGAAATCATGATCATATTTTAGGGGAAAAAATAGCAATATAACAAATGGTAATTGTGCACCTATGACGTCATTCTATTGCCAATTTGTCTTAATGTTGAAACATTCATAACTTTCTTAATAGTTTTCCTATTTTCTCAATTCTTTTTGTTCTTCTGACTTTTCTGCTCCTGTTGAAGAAATATTATTTTTGGGATAGGCTCTCATTTCAATTTTATTATTGCTGTTATCATAATATTATTGTTATCATCAACATCATCATCATCATCATCATCATCATCATCACCACCATCACCATCACCATCATCATCATCATCATCATTATCATCATCATCATCATCATCATCATCATCATCATCATCATCATCATAGTCCGAAAACCGTGAGTGCATGGGCCTGTAGATCAAATTCAGTCTAATTTTCATGGGAAGATTGCTTCACCAACTTTAGAAAAATCTAATCGCGAAAATGTTTTTCGTTTCCTTATACATTACATAAAATATACAAATAAACTTAAATGCGCTAACATGCATATAGCAGGGAGTTGTGAGTTTATTAGAATTGATAAGTATATAGTTGGTTATACTTGCGAGATTTTAAATACATTACCGGTACCCACCCTTACCGCCATCTACACCCGCTCCATCGCAGATTTTCAATGTTTACCGAGTGCGGCAAGTTCAAAGATCGAACTCGGAGAACGGTCAATTCCAATTGTTTTCAAATTGGGTAATTTGTGGAATTTTTATGATAGTTCGTAATGCCGTTATATATCTTGATTGGAATATATAAAAACGATTAGATTACTTTGATGCCGATACACCGACATGTTCCCATTTTCTTTGCAGCCCTTGGCCGCTAAATTGAACAAGAACTCTAGTTTCTAAGTAAACGATTTTTTACTTCCTTGATGACCCTACAAATATCTTCAAATAAGTTGTTCCATTGAATCCTTCTTATATTCATTATATATATATATGTTTTAAGAATATTATTTTTTAGATGAGCTAGATAGCCCAATATATTTTGTCCTTGCACGTCTGTTTTTGTCCATTAAATTTCGCTAATCTGATATTTCCTCATGTCAATGCTTTCAATTTAGCCGGCGCGACGTGTTTTTTTTTTCAGGGCAGAATTATGATATCACCTCTTTTAAAACAATCTAAATCGATATGCCTTTCTTTTCTAAATGTCACTAAAGTGTTCGAAACATTACTGTACGGTAAAATAGAAATAATCGAATTGGCTATTCGACGTAAACATGGTAGCACAGCATTAAGTACTCTTACTCTCTTATTATTGACAGATTAAAATGGGGTTCAAAATGCACCTTTAAAGAGATTAAAAAAAACAAAAAACTACACTGCCTAAAACAAAGCGCTTTGGTTTACACCGATTCGGTGAGCGGATATTGTGCAACTATATACAGTCGTTTCAAATGCTAAGCATACCGGGATATCCTTTTCTAGTACATCAAGTTATTTTGCGTTGTTTACCACTTCTCAAAATCACTTCCATACTATATAAATATATTACCAATAGTGTTCTCTGGTATATGAGCAAACATAAATGCACGTATTATATGGTCTTAGATAGAACAACGTCAGAGATAAAATAGATTGACTCAAGAAATAAAATATAAGCAAAATTGTTTTTTTCCACCAAAATATTTATTCAAAATGATAACACCATTAAGATCCTTTTAATCCAACCCTATTTTGGTTATAATTTATGGTGCAACATAAGATGTCTGTAGAGGAAAATATATGAACACGGAGTATAGGTCTGAATTAGTCCCTGGTTTGTGTCGGGAGAAGCAAGACGAAGGAGAAGAAGAAGAAGAAGAAGAAGAAGAAGAAGAAGAAGAAGAAGA
>BQKZ01002205.1:70809-83726 GCA_036244855.1 Temnopleurus reevesii | reverse complement strand
CTTTATCAAGAAAGAAAATATTGAAATAGCGTGGTGAAGCACCACGCTATAGAAATTTGCACATTTTAGGTTATAGCTTTTCCAAAACTCGTTCATTTTTCGCACAATCTTTTGTGCAATATGTTTATGATACTATATTTCATTTCATGTAGATTTGAAGACAAAATCTGGTGATAAAGATTTTCGCTTTTATCAAAACTATACTTGGGCTTTAATCACATGTATAAATCCGTCCATCGGTCAAAAGTAGTGACTAACTCAGTCGGGAGAGCGTTTAGCTTGGGATGCGTCATGGCGTTGGGTTCCAACTTTATACCACCGCCGTGTTTCCAGAATATTCTGTACATTTCTTCTTTCTGAGGAATATAGGTGCGATATGGAAAAGGATGATAATATTGCACCCAAAGGGTGCACCCAGAGTTGCAAGATCAACCCAACCAACTATTGACCATTTTTTCTTTATTTGTTGAGCAAAGTCTACGTACTTATTACGCGGTCAACCTACTTTAGTCCTACTATTGGAAAAGATAGTGCTCGATTGTTAGGTAATTTGAAAATGGATGAATTGTGCATGGAGAAAATGGACGACGCATTTCCCAGTTGGATGGAATTGACTTTTTGCCCAACACTTCTGAAGTGTGTACACTGTGCACAAACCTTGAAAATCCGTTACTTTTATTTTACGCCCCCCCCCCCTCCTCTCCTTCTCTCTTTCACTCCTTCTCTTTTTTGTTTCTATGTCTCCCAATGCATCCGTCGGAATCTCCACATCCCCCCTCTCTCTCTCTCTCTCTCTCTCTCTCCCCCCTCTCTCTCTCCGTCTTCCTCTCTCTCTCTATTTATATATGTATACCGTATAGCTCTCTCTCTCTGTCGCCTTCTCTTCGGTACCTCAACATATCATTGTTGTTTTTTCTGTCTCTCCCCTTCACCCCTCACTTTCGTTTGCTCCATCTTTCTATCTCCTTCTCACTCTCTTTATATTTCTCACTGACAATTTAAATGATTGTTGGGGAGGTCGTTTATTTCAATTTAATAATACACGATGTAATCGTAATAAATGAAAGTCGTTGTAATCAAATAAACCACAATAATGCAAAAATATTATTGTAAATTTTGTTTCATACAAGTTTATTTACAAGTGTATTTAATTCACTTAGGGTTTTACATATTCTGTTTACATTGATGTCCAAGAAAATTAATGGTCCAAACATAATTTGCATATACTGTACATCATGATTGTGGCAAAACATCTGTTTTCACTAAAATTATTAAGAACATGTGTAATAAAAAGTAGATGCCGCTTTACAGGAAAAAGTAGGGGCCTTTAGCAAAGAAAACAGGAGGGCTGAGTGCCAACACAACGCTACTTCTCGAACGGACCTTAAAGCTAACGTTCCGATCAGCCCTCCCGTCTTATTTGCTAAAGATCCCTAGTGAAACAGACACAGCAGGGGACATAGCAAAACAAAGTATAAGAAACTAGGCGTCTCAAGAAAAAGGAGGTTCGTGAACCAGGGTGCAATTGCACGAAATGGTCTTAGCTCTCCTCTTTTTGACAAGACGTCTTGACTTTGTGTGCTAGTCCTATAACATAGACGCAAACTGAAACGTCTTGATACATATATGTTACGAGGGTGGCAAAAGAGTTCAAGACATCCTAGCAAGAAGAGGATAGCTACGACCGTTTGGTGCAATTGGCCTTAGTTTTCTGAGATTACTTGGTTTCCGAAAATGGGACGAAAATGTTAAGTTTCACACCTTGTAGGAGTGTGAGAACAATTCAATTTTTATTAACAATCCTTTTCATGAAGTCTACACAATGTCTTCGTTTATAATCATCTAAATTATGAATCTTTTTACCAACCCATGTATATACAAAAGTATTGTGTATTACAAGTTGCTCGGAGTTGTTGAAAAAAAATCACATCACCCATTCCGACGGGATTCGAACCTGCGACCTCCCGGTTTATAGACGAGTGATAGACTTTAATCACTATGAGCAGACGGGGCAAAGGGTTTTTGACAAAGTAAACAACTTCATTCATGCATTCACTGTTGCTCGATAAAGAACGTTTTATACGCTCATCTATTGCGCTACGGCTGTTTGGCATATTTCAGCAGAATAAGAGGGCGTGAATGTTCTTTTATATGTATCTACCTCTTGTGACTGCTTGAATAAAGTTTTTTTTTTACTTTGTCCAAGAGCATTTGTCCCTTTTGCTCATTATTATCTGTACAACTGAATCTATTCATTATTCTACTACTCGTATTACGGTATGTCTTCTTTCGTTTCATGTACAGGAGTTCAATTCATGTTCGCCTAATTTTCTTCGTCCACATCAATCATATCCAAAGCATGGTTTCTTGTTCCGAGATTGAAAGCAGTGGGATGCTGCTCATCAAGCTTTGGGCTACTATTGATGGAAGTCTCATCGGCTTTCACCAGGGATTTCTTGAAGTAGACATCAGGCACTGAGGATTGAACGCAACCCTAGAAAATAGCAAACAGAAAAAATGTTTGTATTAATCTTTGCTTCAGGTCCCTTAGACGTTAGTACTTATACGCTCATCATCAATGTTTGTCTGACATATATGAAATTTGAAAGACGCTATACAAGAACTCAGAATTACGGATGTAAGACGCTTAGCTGACACATTTGTATGTCAAGCGTCATCCAAACGCTTAGGTCGATCAAGCGTCTTCCATCCGTAGTTCTAAATTTACAGGCGTTGGTAATGAGCACAAATATTTGAGTAAGTGCTTTAGTTTACAAGGATATATTTCGTGGAAATAAAGTGAATAAATAAGTAAATTATGAAATTCATCAATGGGATTGTTGACGTTCGTCATTTAATATGTCTTTGAGATAATTAAAATACAAATAAACTATGATTGCAAACCTCTGGAATTTCGAAATCATCCATCTCTGAACTTGTATCAGCAATGGCACCAGCAGCTCGTCGCTTCACCCTGTATTCCTCACGATGTATGCGAATTAGATTGATGCAGAAGACTATCACAATGAGGACTATTACTATGGCAACCGATGAAACTGCAGCAACGAAAACAGTCCTGTTGTGTATACCCGATTCTGTATTTGTAAAAAATAAAAAGGAGAAAATGTATTTAATTTATTTTGAAGCTCATAACTTGCATTTAGAAATAACAGATTTTATAAAATTATTATCTGTAACATATTGTGTTTGATTTCGATCGAATAAGAACAAGGCACAACGTTAAATCTGCATTCATTTTGGGTAATTAAAGATGCAAATGACTTTATTCCTTCACTGGATAATTTATACTTTTTTTTAATTCAAGCCTGAATTACTCTCACAGTTCCTCCTCATCTGACCTGGATAGTGTTTCACCAAGTCGTTCTTAAAGTTACGCACGACTTTAAGTTCGACAGGTATCATTTCTTGCGCGGAATGCGTGTAAAGGCCACAGCACACCAAACACGGCACGGCATAACGGCAAGGTTTTTACGCGCTATCTCCCCTGTGATTGGCCAATTGTTACACATCCTTTGCGCGGAGGAGCGCGCTGACCAATAACAAGCAAGATAGCGCGTAAATACCGTGCCGTTATGCCGTGCCGTGTTTGGTGTGCGCGGGCCTTTATAGTGTGAACCATTACGCACAAGAAGTGATACCAGTCAAACGTAAAGTCGTTCTTAAAGTCTTTCTTACCTTGGTGAAACACCTCCCTGGATAGTGTTTCACAAAATCGTTCTTAAATTTACATATACTTCAAGAAAGACTGGAGTACGTTACCAAGTGTAATACAACTAAGAATATTATCGATCATTCAGCCCAAGAACTTGCGCCAGTCGTGAGTAAAGTCATTCTTAAAGTCATTTGTAACTGGGTAAAAACAAGTTAAGCATAATTCATATCTGAGTAATTTTTGGAGAAATGCAATGTACAAATGATCATGAGGGAGTCGAATTAGTACCCCCACCCTTCATGCCACGTATATCCCAAATATGCCATCTCATTTGGGGTTAGATATTTAAGCATTTATTTATATTCATACATAGAATACACGACAACCTATTTCAGTGAAATTAAGTCGAACGCCTATTTAGTGCTTTTTTGTAATGATTTTCAAATCTGAACCGGCTTGCCTTTGTAGTGTCTCCACAGTTCAATAAACCGCGTACGAAATTAATGTCCCATTACCCATTTTATTTTACGTACATATTCTAACACCCATTAAATAGGTACATACCTTGATCAATCTCAGTTTCAGGATGATTGGTGGTGTGTATCTCTGTGGAATAGAATCAACCAAGTAATGAAAACAAAAATGAAATAAATTAAACAATGATGATGATATTAACTTAATCGTTTGTGATGAGGTATTGGTGTTGATATTGCCCTCCTATCGGCCGTGTAATACTTTTTTCATTTTTAACCTACTAGTTACTGAGAAGTTATTTCCTTAGAAAATGATGCTAAATCGTGAATATATTTAATGTGTCATAGTGACTCATTTACGGGTGATATAACTCATGTGGATCTTATTGCTTTTAAAGATGTCATGGTGAAACATGCACGTTAAATATAAACAATCATATGGAAATATAAATAAGTTTTTATATTTCCCCTAAACCAGCGATATATGGCATGTTTGGAGGATTTAAAAAATTACAGATTACTTTCACAAATCAATTGGTAATTATCTGATTTTTGGACCAATAGCTTAAAATTCACAATTATATCACAATATTGGTGTGCAATATGACTGTATTAACGTTACTTTACACGATTAAGGCCCAAAGTCATCTTTAAATTTATTGCAAACGTCTGTCCTGCGTTCATGATATTTGAAGTGGGCTCCATGACCATAAAAATACCAAGGGAAGACGCTTGGCCCTCGTTTAAAGCGTTCTTCTTGCAATCTACGTATGCACTTGCAAACATCTGCTAAACGTATTTCCTCCGTATTTTCTGCTTCCACGGAGCTTCTTTCAAGTAAACTGTCGTGGACGCTGAGAAGACATCAACTGTCATCACAAAAGTGTGATTTAGCCTTTGTTAAGGCCCCAGTCACATAGAAGCCCGGAAGCAACACGATTCAATACGACGCTTTGTTCGTCGTATTGAATCGTGTTGCTTCCGGGCTCTATGTGACCGGGGCATTACGCATTACCTTCGACACAGAAGCGTCCTGGGAGGGAATCTGGAAAGAGGTCTACATAACCTTCCACGCACATACAGAGATAACCAATTTCACCGACGTTCATACAAACAGCATTCACGGAACAGTCGTTTAATTCCGGTACTTCACAAGGGTCAGGACTGGTTATTTCTAAGTAAGAGATATAACAAGAGAATGTCACACTAAAATACAATAAATAACATATGTACTTTTCATACGAAAATAGACATACATGTATTACATTGCGAAAAGAGAAAGTAACATTATTCTATACTATTGAGGTAAATACTACAGCAAGATAAATCGTTTTCTATTACTACTAATTGATGATTAATACTCAATTGATGCATACATTCATTCATTTATCCTATTAGGTATACCCTCCTAAGACGACCGCTTTTATTGGACAATTCTACAACAAAGAATAGCTGGCTGGACACATGTATAAGTGAGGGGAATTCTGCATACGGACATTATAATATTACGTAAGTTTATGGAAAAACGCAAAGTCGTATTAGAAAGAATGATTAAATTTTCTTTTTAAATTGTAATATAATTTGGGAAATGACTTTGAGAAGTTTTCATGTGGCTGTACTTCAAATGATGTAAAGAATAATGTAGTTTTATGAATTAACGTACAGTCACTCATCATCAAAAATATATACCAACCTTGAATAGTAACAGAGTTCTGCCGTATCACAATATCCTGCGATGCATCAGCAAAGCGTGGTGACGAGCCGTTTGGCATAAGGACATTTTCTAGATCAGCAGCAGAACCTTCAAAGTCTGCTCCTACAAAGACCCGGATCTCACATCTCAGGCTTCCCTGAGAGAATCCTTCCACACTGACACCGATCACACCCGTCATTCCACCAGACTGGAACGCCAGAGGGAGCTGCACAAATAACAGATCCATTAATGTATCCGATAAATCGAATTCATTAACTGATGCAGTGATGCCAACCGTTTTGAAATATGCATGAGATCAACAATTTGTATAACGCAACATGTGAGCAAAAGTGAAAACAAACGTGATGATGACAATCGCACTTTAAGCTTTTCTCATGTTTCTCGAAGACTTCTATTATTATAACACGATATAATTTAAGTCAAACGCTATATTTCAATGCTTCTTTATTATGCTTTTCAAATCGGAACCGGCCTGCGATTAATGTATCGCACAGTTCATTACACCGCGAATGAATCTATTGTCCCATGACACTGTCACACTTTATTTCACGGAAATAGTTTATAATCATGTTGTATGAATATACACTTCATACTTTTCCAGAACGGTTGGCATCTTTGCATATGCACGATTTCTAACCAAATTTTATGAAGGATCAGAGGCTACTCTCTTAATTCCAAAGATCTATTTTTAAGTCCAAAAGATTTATTTTTTAAATCCACTGCCGGCTTGAGATAGTGACAAAACTTTAAGTTTTAAAATAAAACTCTTCTTTGACTTAAAAATTTAGAACTGTTAAAGTTTTATGAATCAAATCCATTATGACTTAAAAAACAAGTCTTTTAGATTTCTTATTAAAACTTTTTTGGATTTATGTATGTTATTAAGTCTTAAGAGATTTAAATATTTTAAGTCTCAACAAAGACTTAAAATTTAAGTCTTCGGAATTAAGAGAGTAAAAATGCAAAATCATATTGCTCGCACACAAGAAGATTGATTGTAGAGCGTATGTCATCATGCAGCCGATAATTCTTGGCGAACGTAAGAATAACCCACCAATTTCAACCCATAAAGCAAAGAAATTACTCTATCTTTTGTTACCTCGTTCACGTTTAAGACCGTTCGATATATGTAGTGTTACATGATTAAATCGGCTGTTAACTACAGTCAGTTGCTTTTTATTGTACTCTATTCCAGGGATCCAATGAATACCCGCAGTATATGCAAGGACTTTGAAGAGCAAACAGGGGTTGAAAATTGGAAAATTCGAAAAGTTTATCACTTTTGGTGATTGCGAGCAGGGGGTAACCACGAATTTGGTGTCGGAGGAGAGCCGTTATGAACCAAAGACAAATCATACTTACTAAGCTTGTAACCGCAGAGGAACCACTCAGAAAAGCGAGGCTTGTCGGATCGCCAAAAGCTGGATTGAAGTCAACAGGAATACCATCAATTTCATCAAGGGTGAAAACAGAAGCGAAGGTTCCACTTCCTGCAATTAGTAAAAGAAAGTGACAATTTGAAAGATGTTGGAATGTTTCGCTCTACGTTTCAAGATCAAAATATAATTCCAAATACATTTCATCGAAAGCTATGAAGTCATTGGCAATTCCGCTCTTGTGTATGTTGCAAATCTGTTTCCAACAATCCAACCCATTTTACAGGCTATATATCTGTTGATCACACACGAGTAAATAAGGGCCCGTAGGCTCACGTGCAATATAGAACTTACCTGTACATTGCCTGATGTTGCGTCGGTCAAGCCTTGGTAAGGCTTTCGGGTTGTCACGAGCAACATTTGTATATACAAAGAACGCATAAAAATTATATCTTTCAGTAAACCCGTCTGTTCAACTATGGTTCTGGTGCTAAGTCTAACATTTAAAGGTAGATTTTAACCATAACTGTGTAAGCATTTGACTTCAATAATTCTCTTTAGCTAACTATCTCTCTATAAATTCAGCTATGTAGGATTTATGTTGCCAAGTCAAGGACACCATAAGGGGTGTATCTTCAAATCATCCGATTTGCCTCAACTGAATTTTTACAGTTTGATCATTTTTCCTCATCAAGCGACAGCCTATTAATGTCTGGGTTAATTTCCCTTTAAACTTACTGGGAATGCAAAGTCCGGTCCAAAAGCTTCTCTCTCTGTCTGGCCGGCAGATACATTCAAAACCACCATTTGTAGTTTGCACGCACATCTCGGTGGAAAAGTCGCAAGATGGAAAACATGGACCTATAAAGAAAAGCAAAGAGCACAACAGTGACCAAATATTGTGGTGTGTATCATAAAATTAGTTATGGGCTTATGACGTAATAAACATGACGGTACGGTCCTATGAAACTACGGTAAACGTGGGGATTTACACTTAAATTACTGAAAATTTAGATTGTGCTCTCAACACAAGCTCCTAAATTTCGAGTTAATCTGTTTGTAGTGTTCAGAGCAAAAGCTAAGTGTTTAACATCTTCACGTAGCACAGATGAATTTTCACAGTCGAACACATTTAAATTGATTAGGCATGAAAGATGAGCATCCTTTCGTATCAGAACTCAGTGGAAAGCTTGAGAAGTGTTGCCTCTTAAACAATATAAAGAAGCGGATCGGAAAAAAGTAATGGATTCTTGCTTGATTTTAATGACTTTGGGTTTCATATGAAGAAGTATAATGTTTTCGTGGTCCAACGTTGTATACTATTTGTACATACTTACTTTCACACACCCCTGATACAAGGGTAAACCCTTCGAGACAGGTGCATTGTTCATTCACACAGACTTGCGAAGACCCGCACAAAACTCCATCACAGGTTAAATCTTCAAGATAGAAAAATGACTTATCAGTGACTTATGAGTTATCAGGAGCATCAGTAGATGAGAGTTTTAATTTCCTTGTGAATTTCATTTTAAATTATGCCGATAGATCTTTGCAACAGATACACGGCTTGATAAATGTCAAAGCACTCCTAACTGCCAGAGTGGGATGCAGTCTTTTAAATCAATCTCGTGGTCTTTCTACAGCTTGCTCTCTTAAACTACTGGATAAAGAAATATGGCTGCATATACGTCCTATTAGAGACTACTTTGGGGTTACAGTGAACGACACAGTAAGATACGAGTTGCTTTATTAAAACTTATTTTGATACTAGTGATTAAATGTAGCGAAATGATAGTGTTTTTTTTCGATACTTTAAATATATTCTAAGACATAACCTTCACCTCATCCAAGTCAAAACATATGAATTAAAAGGTCCTTGGCGGGAATTTAAAAAACAACTTTGAGAATAACTAGATATGCATTCTTCCGCAAAATGATTAAATGTCATTTGAGAATAACACTCAATAACGTAATCCATATTTGCTTAAAGTCGACCTGGGCTCCCGTAACATAAAAATATCCAATCGATCGTGCGATTTACACCAATCGTAAGTCCATGGTAAATCATGTAGTGAATTCCGCAATTGACCGAAAGATTGAGTGTATCTATATAATGTTACACTCAGGCTCTTGATAACCTGAGGACAGTACCCTAAAGATTCCCAATCAGTCGTGCGAATGATATCAATCGTAAGTCAATAGCAAAACATGTACTAGAATTTGCAATTCATCGCAAGATCGAGAGTATCTCTTTGATGTTACAGGCCCCTGATGACATCATGTTACACCGCCCTGGTGCTGAGGCAATCTGCTTATTGATGAAGCTCCCTCTTACCGATTTCGCAGACAGGTCCAGTGAACCCATCAAGGCATGCGCATACAACACGGTTGGTATCTGGTATACACGATCCACCATTCTGACACAAGTTACCGACGCAAGATATAGATGTAGATTCTAGCAAGGAAAACATAATAATGTTTAGAAATTATGTAATGACAATGAGAAGAGAAACTGCATGAGGAATAATTATTAAGTTCGACAAAGAAAAAATACATACAAAAGGAATAATGATGATAGAATCTCATTGACCGATTATCAAATTGAGATTGCAGCAACAGCTCTGCCAAGTCATCGGATTTTATTTTGAAGTCAATCATCTTTAATTGTATAGAAAAAGTTATTCATATTCATTTCCAGCCTTGCTCCTATCGTTAAAATATAATGGAAACTTATTTGGGTTATCTACGTATATTCGTTTACGGTAAAATAATATTCTGGTATAACAGTAAATGTAAAAGATGAAACGAAAATCTGTTGGCTAAAATCAAGCTATACGGACGAAATAAGTAGCACGGTAACTTTATATATGATTTAACGGTTAAATGATACGCTTTGCGTACATTTCAAAATCGGATTTACCTGAATTTCTACTCACAAAATCCACGCCATCACTTTGCAGTGTTGAAACAAGGCGAGTTTAATCCACCCGTGAAACAATATCTGACATGATTCTTATATTTCCAGGACTACTCTAGACTTTTTTTTTAATTTCAAGAATTTTTTCAGAATTTTTTGAAAGTTGTATTTTCCTTTACCTTGACAAGTCCCATCAGGCATAAGCTGGAACCCAGCATTGCAAACACACATGAAGGATCCGACGTTGTTCAGGCAGAAGCTGTTTGGGTCTGCACACATCAATCCAATTGTACATTCGTTCATATCTAAGCAGGGAAAAACAACAAGAACAATCCAGTATTTATTTATTAATTCTTCTGTTCCAGATTTTATGTGTAGTTCAAAAAGATTAATGTTTTGGGTGAAAAAAAACAGAGCAATCAAGCAACCTTTCGTCAACCGTCTGAACCAGTTTATGCACTAGTCATCCAAGACCTTATATTACAAATATTGTAATCTCAATTTGAAAACAAATAGTTTGTATTTGAATTTGTGTCTCTGACGAAGCAATCCCACCATTTCATGCTCGCAGAATCTACCAATTAACACCACATAATTATCATTTTCACGATTTCCCCCGAATGCAATGAATATTATTGTGTGCTAAAACAATAAAATTGGTCTTCTACAGCTTTTCTGTTTTATAGGTATACAGTATGTATGATATTTTTACCTTCGCAGAAAGGAAATACACCATCCAGTGTTCCATCAGACTGACAGGTCTGCGTAGGATCCCCTCTGATGAGGAAACCGAGATCACAACGGTAGGTACAGCTCTGACCGAAATCGATAGATGAAGGTCCGATGCATGCTCCATCAAACGTATTCAACCCGTCGGGTATCGGTGGGAGAAGACATTGGATTGCTGCAAAGAGATATTTTTTTTAGAGAATATGTTAGATCGCTTAGGGACTTATATTCAAATTTAGTCCGAAGTGGAATAATGCCTTTATAATAACATTATTAACTCGTTGGACAATTTCGTGTAAGGCTTAGACGAATGATTGACCCTACTGTTGGGTAAAGTGAAATCGTGGATATCGCTTGCCGAGAAGTAAAAAAAATAAAGCTTATGAGAATATTGCCGTACATCATGTACATATAGTAAAATATATTACAATCAACATACAGGTACATGGTTTGACGATCGTTGTCCATATTCTATAGGACACATGGTTTAACTGCAGTTTATGTAGACATTGTTTAGAATGTAGTCCATTATTGATTCGGACGCAACTATCATCTAAGCTTAAAGTATGTAAATATAAATGTCGGATACGCAGAACACAACAAATCCCAATCTTTATCTTAAACACGCTGGATGCTGCCGGGCAAAGAGCCTGATCTAAAATATTGATTTATGTTAAATATACAGATAATGATGTCTTACCCGATTCACAGAGTGTACCAAAGAATCCAGTGTCACACTGACAGAGGAAACTCACTATTACATCCGTGCACTGTCCTCCATTGAGACAAGGAAACGAGGCGCAGTTATCAAAAGCTAGTAAAACAATGAAAGGATAACGATGATTCCATTACTGATGATAATGATAATGATATTATTGATGATAACTATCATCAAGCAAAGTATGGTAGTATCAGTAATGATGGTGATGATGATACAGATGAGTATGATGATTACAATGAAGATGATAAAAATGATAGTGATGATGATGGCGGTGGTTGTAATGATGATGATGATGATGATGATAAAGATGATAATGATAGTACGGTAAACCATGTAGTCAGTTGAAATCAATAAGAGTGTACCAAAGTATCCAGTGTCACACTGGCAGAGGAAACTCATGAGGACATCCGTGCACTGTCCTCCGTTAAGACAAGGAAACGAGGCGCAGTTATCAAAAGCTATTTACAATCAATGAAAGGATAAAATGATTCCATTACTTATTTCAATTATAATACAAATGATAATAGTCACGATTATGTCAGAAATGATGGGAATGATAGTTATTAAGATTATTATGGGGATTACGATGACGGTGACGATGATGATGATGATGATGGTGGTAAGGATGATAATGATGATGGAGGTGGAGGTGATTGTTATGATGATGATGATGATGATGATGATGATGATTATGGTAAGGATGATAATGATGATGGAGGTGGAGGTGATTGTGATGATGATGATGATGATAGTACAGTTAATCATGTAGTCAGTTGAGGTCAATAACAGTGTACCAAAGTATCCAGTGCCACACTGGCAGAAGAAACATATTACCGTAAGACATCCGTGCACTGTCCTCCATTAAGACAAGGAAACGAGACGCACTTATCAAATGCTATTAAGACGAAGAAAATGATGTCACTTAAAGGGAAACCATCCCCTGGAATTATCCTGCTCTCAGAATATGAAGAAAAATCAGATGAACAAACTGTGAAAATTTGAGCAAAATTGGACAACCCGTTCAAAAGTTATGAATTTTCAAAGTCACAGAGATTTGACGATCACTGCCGCTCATGGGGATCCGTGCGATCGGCAAATTCGACGGAATCTGTGACGTCACGTCGGACAACTCCTCATTCACTCTGTACACAAAGCTTCACATTTTCTCTTTTTTCCCGGAAAAGTCAACAAAATGCCAGATTTTAGATGGGTTATTGCATTTCTGTATTGATTCTGCATGTATTTTGAAAAGATTCATACTGCAACCTCACTCTAAATTTGACATTGATCAATTTTTAAATATTCTATGTACAA
>BQKZ01002205.1:26388-61984 GCA_036244855.1 Temnopleurus reevesii | reverse complement strand
AAGAATAAATATTCCTGCCAGGTACCCATTCACCTCACCTGGGTTGAGTGCAGCACAATGTGGATGAATTTCTTGCTGAAGGAAATTGACGCCATGGGTAGGATTCGAACATACGACCCTCTAGTTGAAAGGCGAGAGTCACGACCACTACACCACGGCGCCTCCACATTGTGCCATTCCTTCTTTATTCTCTCCGTTGGTTGTTCTTCCAATTGGAAATAATTAAAGATACAAATACTCTTTTTATTGTTCCACCATATAGTGTAGACGATGTCTTTCAAATTTTAATAAACAAATTATCAGTGAAGTGTACCTGTTAAAACCTGTACGGACCCCACTTCGATCTGCCTTGTGGACATCAATGACGTCACAGTGATATTATACATCGTAAGCGGAGTCAAACCAGTGATGGTGGTAGAATTGGTGCCAGTCGCAGTGTCTCCTCCTTGACCATTTCCATCCCGGTATGAGATACGGTAGACGAGATTGCTTAGGATGTTGGTCCAAGATATCATGACGGTGTTGAATGTGACGTCATCAATGACGACTTCCGCGAAGAATACTATAAAAAGGTTAAGTGTGGATTTTAGCTCCGAAAGGTAATATATCAGTGTGGCTACAGGTAATATGCAGCTGCAGTATCCCTAAAGATTTCCGAAAGTACCATTTTACGGTCGGGCCCGTTCCCACATCTTGCTGAAACAACTCATAATAGTACATGTTGAAATAACTTTTATAGAGTGGTCCTATTGGCACGCTGTTGCAGCCTTTCTGGAATTAAAATCAATCGATCTCTGTAGATTTATAGTCGCATCAGACTATTGCCAGATTTGCTATCAAATTCACATATATAATGTGGATAATAATTTTTCCATTTCATGAGGAACAATGTTACATTGTTCATTAGACAACACTACCTGAAAGCACCAGCGAACGTGAAATGTGTTTTTATTTTTTTTATGTGTTCAATAAGAAAATCATTTAGTTATACAATTATATATGACAATCTGGTAAAAGGTGATTGGGTCATTATATTACGATGTTACTCAACAAAATGGGTTCGTTGATGCAACTCCTAAAATACATGATTATACATTGTAAGTCTATGGAAAAACGTGTATCGCATAATGTCACAGCCCATCAGAACAAAAGGGTTTGGAACTTTAGATCGATAGTTGCACCTTGTATGCAGTAATATATTTCCGGCCTATCAAGGAAAAAAAAATAACTTACATGTTGTACCGACAGCAGTTCCTACATTGATTGCCGAACTAGCATTGATTGAAACGACTGAAAATGTATACGTTGTATCTGGCCGTAGGTCAGTAACGGTATACGTGGTACTCGTGTTGGCAGCGGTAAGCCTTTCCGCGTCTGTTCCATTTTGGCTGATGTATGATATTACATGGTCGGTAGCTGAGGGGATGGGAGTCCATACTAAGTTCGCAGTCGTGGAAGTAGTGTCAGCAACAATCAGACTAGAGCCGGTGAGGATATCTGAAATCGTGAAGATATAAGTGGTTTACACATCACGTCAACCAATAGATTTGCATGGCCATTTATGACGTAACAATGCTGTTGCATATTCACATCTCTTTGACGGGATACTCATTTTCTTCTATTCCATTAGAAAGTACCATTTCAGGACACCTCATACAGAAAGAACGATAAGGTATAGAAGGCGGTGTTTCACTAAGGGGTTGTTGTTCAAAAGTTGCAATTGATCACAAGTTGCAGTTGATCGGAACGTACCAATCAAAGCCAATGTTTCATGCGCGTCTTGTTAAATGTGCGTACCGTGCGCGAATGAAAATGCGCGTTAGAATTTGAGAAGTTGCAGTTGATTTGCAGTTGATTTTGAACAACACCCCTAAGTCTTATATATGAGAACGTGTTTACGAATAATATGTTTCCGAAACATTCAGCACAGAAAATACCAGTCGTTCTAAAAGCCCTTCATAGAGTTGTTCGTAACACGATGAAACTGTAGTAAGCATTTTGAAAACAAATTTTATTACTTGTTCTTGCCACGTCTGAACCGGTAACGTATGGCAGTTGTGAAGAAGCTGATACGGTTTCAACTACAGCTAGGTACAGTGTATCAGGTGTAAGATTCTGGAAGACCACTGAAGAATTGCCTACTCCGGTGGTCTGGCGATATTCCTCTATACCATCTTGACTGAAGAGGTGGACTGTATAGGACAGGGCATAGAGCCGGGGGATGCTCCAAGCAACCTCTAGCTCCTGGGCTGTTACTGCTCCTACGTGTACATTGGCCAGTAATCCTGTTTATGAACGCAATGAAAAAAAAATAGTTCAACCCCCTCTTAAATGATAAAAAAGAGAATAGGTCAGGGCAAAGAAATGAGGGATGTTTCAGGCAACCTCTAGCTCCTCGGCTATTACTGCGCAGACGTGCACATTTGCTAATAATCTTATTCATGAACGCAACACAAAAGTATTACCCCCTCCCAACTGCTTAAGGGAAAATAGGAAATAAATAAGGACATGGCATACAGCTGAGGGACGCTCAAGGTAACCTCGAGCTCTCGGGCTGTTGCTGCTCCCTCTTGGCTAGAAATTCTGTTTATGAACCAGATAAAAAGTATCAATACCCTCAGTAAAGGACCATTAGAAATGGACTGGGCATAGAGCGGGGGAACAATTGATACAATAAAGACTCAAAATCGTTAACATCTAAACATGTTTTGATACGCGTGCACATCCAAAGAGGCACAATTTGACCCACACAAGTTGAATAATGTTCCGTTTTTTCATATAATTTGATATTATTATATCATATTTCGTAGAGTATTAACATGATAAATATATACGCTTTAAGAAAATAATTTTGCACTTGATTTATGATTTCAATTAATGCAATTATGAGAGTCAAGTACATTTGGATGTAATTATGCGAATAAATTTAGGCAAATTTGGTTTGCAAGATATATTTCTTTACAATACGTAAATTAGTTCTGAAAGTTATGTTTACAGCCGAAGATGGATGAAATTAGGCTTTCCATTTGAAACAATATCGACATTTTAGACGGTCATTAGGCAAACTTTTTTATGGTTTACCTAGTAAAATTAATATATAAACTAATTATGAAAAGAAAAACCCACTTACCTAGTCTGATGAAAGGGAATGCGGTAAATTGACTGATAACGGTCGGACCAATGGCGGTTAAGACAGTAAAATCGTATGCCACATCATCATCAAGCCCATTGATCACACGGCTCCGAACGGGAGGTTGAAGTGAAGTCTGGTTCACAGCTCCTGTGGATAAGTCCTGGTAAGCAACAACGAAGTTCTCAAAGAAATTGCTGGGAGCCGAAGGGGGATCCCACCTAATGACCGCTGTTGTATTGCTCAGAATATATAAGACAATATATTCCGGAGGCTTTGGTCCTGCACAAGAAGAATATTGAAATTTGAATTCGTATGCTATTATATTTCCGCCTTTCGTTGTAGCAAAGCAGGGCATTAAACAAAGTATCAGCAAATGGGAAGTATGCTTGGGATGGTAGTAGTGGGACTCAAAGCTTACGCAGGACAAGGAAGATAATTTCCAATTATTCTTTAAGATTCAATTCCTATTCTTCAACAGCTCTATCCATTGATATCAAACGATTTGCTACAGGTTTAGTTTTAGAGGGCAACTTGTAAGAAATCTTGATTGGATTAAATCTTATTTCATATCCTTCTTACATAACTAAAGAAAACGTACATATCCTTTTGATGGCGCTCGTAAGAAAAAAATAACAAATGAGACAAGAATTGTGGAGACAAAAACATCATTATCAGGAATCTTATGCAAGCCGATGAGTAACAATTGTCGCATCTTTAACCAGAAAATGTATATCAAAATCATTCATTCTACTTACTAGTGAAAACACTCTGTGAAGCAAATGAAGTTCTCGTAAGACCAACATACACATCGACATCCACGATATACTGGGTGCCAGGCTGAAGCCCCGTGAACCGATGAGTAACGATGGGTTCTGGGGCTACGGGCTGCTCTGGGGACACCAAGCCTGTACCAGCTGCATCAAAGAGGGTCACGATGTAGGATACGATATCCTGCGAAGGGGCACTGTTCCATGTCACTTCGATGAAGTCAGGCCCCAGATCAGACAGAACCAGCGTTGGACCAAGAATAACTGAATAGTGATAAAGAAAGTGAGTTGTTGATACATTGACATTTTGTTTCAAACACATTAATATTTTGCATTGTCATCCAAGCGTTGACCTATATCTAGAACATGTAAAAGCCGACTCACGCCATTGTAGTTTTAGCCTATGTCGGCATAACGTGTTTCGAAATTAAAACGCCCCCTTGACGCATAGCATACGCGGATCAGACGATGGGATGATTTTAGGCTTGCTCTCAACGAACGTACGCCGAGCGTTGGTCCACCGTATGACTCGCGACTTTGTGCGTCTAGAGAGCGCTTTTATATTTCAAATATGCTGTGCCGACGCAGGCTAAAACACAAAGGTCTGACTCGGCCCTTAGAGTTTCTTCAAGGTCCCTTTCTACCCTCTAGTTCATATAATTTCGACTTAAACGATGTACATACTGTTTTGTAAATGCTTGGTTAGATTAGCAATGCGATTCTAAGTTGATTCTTTTGGAATCGGTACATCGTCGGACCTATGCCAGACATGCCAGAAGGGCACTATCAGTGAAAGAAATGAATGAAGCTCGTGTCCTTCTGACATAAATCCGACGACATGAAATATTCAGTACATAACTGCCTGCAATGTGCACGATATATATTTCAATGTTGTACCTCAATGTTGAGGTTTCCGCACGTTTTTCAAGGAAGAGGTTTGGAAATCTCTCATGAAGTTATGCAACTGATATGTTTTCAGTTTATTTACAAACGCTATACAACGAGCTTCCTCGGAATAACAGAGGTATTCCAGCCAGTCTTCCTAATGCAAATTTCCTTTTACACATGTAGATTTATGTATTATATTCTGATTTTGTAATTATGTTATATGTTTGTTTTTATTGATTGGAGAATAACGTACAATACAATTAAAAAAGACAGTGTCAATTCAATTCCATACCACTATTTTGATGCAAATGCATTCTTTGCATGACGTCATGATAGAAACAAATCGATCATAAGAATAAAAAACATTAGCACCGGAATTGCTAAATTTAAAGCCCCATAATCTGCAATGTGCATACTTGATTCACAGTGGGATCCGGTAAACCCTTCTCGGCAAGAACAGGCAAATCCAGTTGGTGTAACAAGGCAGGTACCGAGGTTTCGACATGAAGCGCTACTGCAAGCTGAAGTAGCTGGCTCCGACGATGCTAAAACAAGAGAGGAAATCTTTAACAGGAAATACATTTTCTTTTAATTCATCTTCAAATAAATCTATATTAAATGAAAATTAAGTGTGTGAAAGGGTTTTGAACTTCTTTGGTATTTGCAACCTGTAAAGGGTTCTATAATACCTCTAACCTCCATTCTAAAATTCTTTTATATCATTCACAGAACCATCTAAGACTCTTGAACAAATAATCATGCATCATTCAGTCGGAGGATTCCAAATAAGAGACAAAATAAGCTTCACTGTGCACATTCTTTTAATAAAAATGTATG
Organism: Temnopleurus reevesii; assembly: GCA_036244855.1. Taxonomy (NCBI): domain Eukaryota; kingdom Metazoa; phylum Echinodermata; class Echinoidea; order Temnopleuroida; family Temnopleuridae; genus Temnopleurus; species Temnopleurus reevesii. The sequence goes on along the minus strand of BQKZ01002205.1, from coordinate 56,359 downwards.
GTTGATAGCGTTTTACAATAATCCTTCGTCTTGAATGTCTTAGAATTAAGCAAAGAGAAAGTTGCGGGTCTGAGTGAATTGTCATATATGAATTGTTCTCATCCATTTAAATCTCGTAAATAGGCGCATTTAAAAAGAAACCCGAATAAACTTACAGGTTAGCCCCATTCAAATCAAAATTGAATCTATTTCCGTATTTAATCTAACAATATGATCGATGTATTGCTCACATTCGGATTGCCCATGAAGGGAGATGGTCTTCCGTAGAGACAATATTGATTAAGAAAATAATGACGCCTTTCTTACACGTTGTTGAAGATGTACTGCCAACTTCAATCAGACCGGACGTGTTGAAACCACGGACGACAATATCATACATAGTGCCTTCACGCAGATCAGTCAAAGTTACAGTTTCAGATTGTGCTGTGAGAGTGGTCTCTGTTCCGTTCGGGTCGGTGTAGATGATCTGATAAAGGATGTTTCCTGGGACAGCGGGCCAGCTAAGAGTGATGGAATCGGCGGTGACAGAATTCACGACAATGCCGGGTGCTGGAACTACTGTGAATTTGAAGTGATCGAAATAGTGATAATGACATGAATGCATTCTGAAAATGTTAGACAAATGGAAGAAATAAAGATATTTCAACGGATCAATTAGATTTTATGTATCCCAATCAAAATAAGAATTTAGGTGTGGAAGATTTGATGTTTATGGTTCGGTAACTTCCAGAGACGATCCTACAAATAGTTAAATATACGATTGTATGTGCCGATTAGATGTGATCATCAATATTCATCCTCACAAGCCTGAAAAAAAAATTAACAGTGACATAATCACCTTGAGACCAGTTCTGAAATGTTTTCTCTTTAATTGAGCCGTTATGTTCCAGGATTACAAGAAAGGATAATTAAATATGGGTCGATCTTACAGTCCAATTAGATGTCTTTCTGCATCGTTTGTCAAGACATGATTGAACTATGTAAGCAAGTATTTTTTTGTGTAAATCTGTATACATTTGTCCTGCATATGAACAAGCTGGCTGAAGGAATTATATAGGTTTAGCTTACCATCTACGACTGTAACACCAAATGAGCAAGTAGCTCTGTTATCCGAGGGATCTGCAAAGGTGAACGACACAATGGTAGTCCCAAGTGGGAATTTATTTCCCGATGGAAGAATGGACTCGACTAGTTCCGCTGTACCTGAGTCGTCAAAGGCAAACGGAGTGGCAATGTCTATGATGACAGGAGCGGCTCCTTGTTCAATGGTCCGGGTAAGACCGTCAGGGCATGTTATATTTGGAGGGGTTGTGTCTATCTGTGATGAAACTATAGAGATATCAAAGAGAGAATACAAAAAACATAGTTCAACTTCTGTTTGAAGATAGTAAACTGTAGTAATGATAAGGTGAACGGTACAATTTTAGTCCCAAGTGGGAATTCACTTCCCGGTGGAAGACGGATTCCACTAGTTCCGCTGTACCTGAGTCGTCAAAGGCAAACGGAATGGCAATGTCTATAGTGATAGGAGCGGTTCCTTGTTCAATGGTCCGGGTAAGACCGTCAGGGCATGTTATATTTGGAGGGGTTGTGTCTATTTGTGATGATACTATAACGAAATCAAAGAGAGAAACAAAACACGAGAGTGAAACTATTGAATGACGAGAGCAAAATGTAATAAAAAGGCAGTCTAAGAAGAGAGGAAACACTTGTTTCTCTCCTATAGGCAATATAAAAAAGGAAATAATGTCATCTTAATGCGTCTTAATTGTACAGTACATATTCCTATATGATTATCTATATACCCATAGGTTCTATGCAAGCATTTATGCTTATATGCTACTTCGTGATTTATTAGTATAGTTTATGACTCACCTTATCATTTTCATCATTCGGTATTCTGACAGGAGGTTTCAAGAAGCTTATCACAAAAACAATTTAGTCTGTCCTCAGGGCTGACTAAAATTGATTTTGATTAAATGAAAAGCATTATATCTGGTTGTTGCTATAATAAGTTTCGGACAATTGGTACATGACGCTGTTACAAGCTTCATGGAACATCCGCAAGGCCTATTCCTTGGGGAGTAAAGTTATCAAAGAATCTTTCCTTGTGCATCTTGGTAGATTCGATTTTATTTAAATCACATGCTTGTCTTGACGGTTATCATCACAAGAAATGAACGTACGTGTTGTGACGGTCACTGATCCAACATCCACGACTTGAAGGCTAGTGATACCCCGAACAGTAATGTTGTAAGAAGTGTTCTCAGAGAGACCCGTCAGATCAACAGTAGTAGAAGTAGTAGAAGTCTGGAACGATGGACCCCCAGGAGCGCTGAAGAAGATCTGATATACGAAGTTATTTGGAACGACTGGCCAGGATATACTTATAGAATTCTGAGACCGTGAAACCACCATTATATTTGAGGGTTGTGTGCCTGCAGATTGAAATGAGATATACTTTGATAATTGCATGGATTACATTCACTCGTTCTACACCAATGTTCTACAAAGTTCAGAAATGCATTGCCTATACTCGATCTTGGAACTTTCCTTCTATATATACGTATTCTCGACACGGAAATAGAATTATAGAAAACTTGCTGCTTATAACAACTAGTCTCTTTAAATTGTTCCTAAAATCATATTAAAATATCATGGTATAATGCTTATTGGACATTAGTGTTAGTTGCCAAATATATTTTCTTACCTTATGTTTTTCTTCACTTCTGATGATGAATTTGTTTTTCCTGTCTCAAATTTCTCAGACGCATTGAGAAATCGTTACTTCTTTAAGCGTGGCACTTCCAGAATTATCCCTAGCATTGACAGTCGATAAGGTTTTTGGTGTTGTCGATTTCCCAGAGGGTGGAATTTCAAAAACAAATTTGAGTTTAGTTTATAGAACTTACCCTCTACGACAGTAACACCAAATGAGCAAGTGGCTCTGTTGTCTGACGGGTCTTCGAAAGTGAACGACACAATTGTAGTCCCAAGTGGGAATTCATTTCCCGATGGAAGAATGGACTCGACTAGTTCCGCTGTACCTGAGTCGTCAAAGGCAAACGGAGTGGCAATGTCTATGATGACAGGAGCGGCTCCTTGTTCGATGGTATGGGTGAGATCAGCAGGGCATGTTATGTTTGGAGGTGTTGTGTCTATTTGCGATGATACTACGAAAAAAAAATAAGCAAAACAAGAGAATAAAACCAGGAAGAAGAAAAAGGAGAAAACAAAACAAGAGAATGAAAGTTTGCAGAGAACAAACTGTAATGAATAAGCAGTTGAGAAAACAGGAAATCTTTTGTTTGTTTATTCTTCGGTATTCTGGGAGGGTGTTTCATGGAGCTTATCGTAAGAAGAAGTTAGTTAGCTCTCAGTGCTGATTAATCAAATTCAATCCTTGATTTCGATTAAATTAAAAGTATTACCATTGGTAATTGCTATGATACGTTTTGGAGAATGGGTACATGTCGCCTTTAGAAGCTATACGGAACATCCGCCAGGTCTATTAATTGGGGAGTAAACTCGTCGGATAATCTTTCAGTGCAACTTGGCCCATATTAGTACATTCGATTTTGTTTTCAAATCTCAATGATTATTATTGCAAGGAATGAACGTACGTGTTGTGACGGTCACTGATCCAACATCCACGACTTGAAGGCTAGTGATACCTCGAACAGTGATGTTGTAAGAAGTGTTCTCAGAAAGACCAGTCAGATCAATAGCAGTAGATGTAGTAGAGGTCTGAAACGGTGGTCCCCCAGGAGCGCTGAAGAAGATCTGATATACGAAGTTACTGGGAACGGCTGGCCAGGATATACTTATCGAATTCTGAGACCGCGAAACCACCATTATAGTTGAGGGTTGTGTGCCTGCAGATTGAAGGAAAATGACGTTGTAAACTTTCATCAACATGAAAGTTACAATATATTTTGTATCAGGTCCATACCAATCACGACTGGAATATCAAATCGCGATTGGTTCACGGGCTCTAGCTTTAGAGGCGGATGTAAAGACGATTTGAGCATGCCAGTTGTGAAGAAACGCAACGTGTGATCAACCAAAACATTCTTTAAATGTCCCCTATTTAGTAATAAGGCCATCTTTGTTTCATTATGTATCGGGGTAAAAATCAAACCAAATTTTTCAAAGGAAATTACATTATAGGTCAGGAGTGCAATAGGCCAAAATGTCTGATTTTGGCCTGATATGAATTGATTTGGCGGAACGATGAACCAAACAGGTGGGTCCATAGTCCGTCTCACTGTCTTCCGCTACTATCATAAGTATGTCTTAATATCCCTCGTGAATGACCTGTGTTTATTATACATCCCTAATAAAACTATGATATTCTTGTAAAGTAGCATTTCTTTAACGTCTTGAGATACCTTTCTTTAATTCTCTCTCAATCTGCCCCCCCCCCCCCTCTCTCTCTCTCTCTCTCTCTTTCTCTTTCTCTCCCTACTCTCTCCCTCTCTCTTCTCCACTACCTTCCTACCTTCACATCACACACTTCAGCATGTTGTTGAAAGTGGTGGACGGCGGCTTGTGTATGGTAAAAAACAATTGCGCACATCAGTTGCGAACTTGTCATTTTATGCGCACNTCTCTCTTTCTCTTTGGCTTACCAGTCGATACGGTAACGTTGAATGTACACGACACTTGGTTGCTTGACGTATCAGCATACGTATACGTCACAGCGGTGACTCCAACTGGAAATAGGGTCCCAACTGGAGGGCTTACGTCTATTAGCGTGGCATTTCCAGAGTTGTCGGTAACATTTGCAGTCGGTAAGGTTATAGGTGTGGTAGATGTCCCAGAGTGCACGGTTTCATTGACATCAGATGGACATGTTACATTTGGTGGTAAAGTATCAACTAAAAAAAGGGAATAAGGTATGATATTGGCATCAATGTCAAACTGATACTGTCAACAGATCTTTAGAAGGTGTCATTCCTGAAGTATGGCAGATTATGGACTACCAATACAGCATATTGTCTTAGCCAGAAGTCTTTGACTGATGCCAACATTTATTCCACTTTCGTCATTCCGAATGGGTTAATTTGGTAGAAATTTCTTACGCGATGACATTTTAAAGCTGTGCCAAATATCAAGCAATAACGTGTTTAAATGGTTCTTAAATTCATTCTTAACTTAAACAAAGACTTTGTCAAGCTGATGAAGCTCCAACCTGAATTATCTTTAAATTATTTCATTTTGCGTGCTTACCCAATGTTACCGTCACAGACACGGAGCATGATCCCTCGTTCCCTGAAGGATCCCGGTAGGTGTAAGTCACCACCGTCTCCCCGATCGGGAATCGATTTCCTACCGGTAAGGTCGAAGCCACAAACTCCACGATCCCGGAATTATCCGTAGCTACAGGTTCAGTAACATTGATTTCTGCGAATGATCCTGATCCTATTTCAATGGTATGTATGAATCCGGGTGTACAGAGAACCACGGGCGGTGTTGTGTCTCCTGTCGGAACTTGGATTGAAAATAAAACGAAATTTATCGTAAATGTAAAGGCTCTTACCCACCAATCACGGCGCGGCATCGCGGCATGGCATCGCTGCAAAGCATATATGTATCATATTTGTTGTTATTGGCCAGAACACTGCTCTGTGCGAAGGATGTTCCATGTTTGTCCAATAAGAGAGTAGATGTATCGTAAATGCCTTGTCCCGGTGTCATGCAGTGTTTTGTGTGATGGAACTCTATTCTTTTAATAGAATGTCCGAATCATTGGTACTTAAGGTTGTAGCAGATGTGAAAGATATTGCTAGTATCCACAACTCTACCTTAATCACTATTACCACGGGCAGAGGATTCGCCTGGAGTTCTATTCATATGTTGGCTGCATTGACTTATAGATGGTTAAGCAGTCATGGAGGACAATGCATCGCCTTCTTGTGTGAAATTCCACGGCAGACGCTAAGTAATTACATATGCTATTTTATTATGTTGATGAATTTGTATTTAGGTTTCAGGCAATGAGTCAAGATTTTAAAGAATGGTAAGATCACCGGTTTCTCCAATCGTAGTTGAAATGTCCATGTTATAATGAACTTTCTATTAACAATTACATTTTCAATACACTTGATATGTCTATATATATAAATGGGAATATTTAAAGATCGATCTTCGAAACAAATGTACATTTCTCAAATTATAAACATAAACATACTCGTTGAATTGGTTCGTATAAGCCTTGATCCAACGTCAACCTGCTGTGTGAATGTGTTGCCGCGGACAGTGACGTTATAAAATGTGTTTGGCAGTAGACCATTCAGAGTCATGCTCGGAACGATGGATGTAGTTTGGATTGGCTGTTCACCGGGAATGCGAAAGAATATTTGATATACGATGTTACTTTCAACAGGTGGCCAGGATATTGTGATGGAGTGTTCAGTTACTGACGTCACAGTTATGGCCGATGTCTGGGTTTCTGCAGAAAATAAGTAGAAAATACAGTCAACGCGATCTCTTAATTCATTTAGATTAATTTGGTAAAAATTTAGTTCTGAACTATTGTTTTTACCGGATTCTTAAACAAACGTTTTCTTATCGTCCATTACATTTTAGTTATGGCCTATTGTCTGTAAAGGACAGTGAACAAATTGTCTTTTATTGCTCATCAAATTTCACTGGCAGAGTTCTATTTCTTAGAACTTCTAAAATTGGTATATTATGAAGACAGGTGATATTGATTAAACAGTCTGAATCTTGAATCAGACATGGTGGAAATCATTTTTTCTATTACATCTAAGCACAGGGGCGGATCTAGCTTTTTTCCAAGGGGGGGGGGTTGAGCCAACGACGATGCGGAGTATCGTCCGCGAAGCGGCGATGTCCGAGCCGCGTAGCGGCGAGCCGATTTTTCTGCTATTTTNCCCCCCCCCCCGTAGATCCGCCACTGAAGCATTCAAATCAATAATAATTTAAGACCAAAACAAATGATATTTCAACAAACATAGAAAAGTAGAAAAACGAGCATATATTTGCTTGATCAAATAATTATTATTTTTCTTTAAAACACAGGTCGATAAACCATTGGAGACCATTTTGCTTAAATTTGGACAAAGAGACAAAACGGATGATGATGAACTGCCAATATCTCACCTGTGGACACAGTAACAGATAAGTTGCACGATGCACTGTTACCAGATAGATCGGAATACGTATATGTCACCGGGGTCGTTCCTAGAGTAAATGCAGTCCCAATAGGTGGGATGACGCTTACGAGCGTTACAGTGCCAGAATCATCTGTGGCTATTGGGGACTCGGTGAAGGTAACGGTGGCACTGAGAACCCCAGGAGGAACGGAAGCAAAGACATCAGGCGGACATACGACTACCGGAGGGGTACTATCAACTGAAACATGAAGGTAACATTTGCAATTGGAATAATTTGATTGAACCGCATCGTGTGCGTTGATCAACAAGCTAATAATGTGTTCTTTACAAAAACATTGCTCGCGGATTTGGTCCAGTAACTTGAATCTAAGAGATATTTTCATTCCATAGAAAAAAGGCATACTGCACAGACAGCTTTTTACTAAAGCTGAAGCCGTCAATCCCGAATAACCGATTTTGATTAGTAACTTATGCCACCAGAATACCAGAAAGAGCAAATGTATAAGGAGATACAGTCCCAAGGAGTGGGATGATGCTTACGAGCGTTACAGTCCCAGAATCATCTGTAGCTATTGGAGATTCGGTGAAGGTAACGGTGGCACTGAGAACTCCAGGTTGGACTGACGCAAAGACATCAGGCGGACATACGACTACCGGAGGGGCATTATCAACTGAAACACGAAGGTGAAATTCGTAATGAGAATAATTTTAACTTGAATCCACATCGCACTAATGTGCGTTGATGAAGAAGATAATAATATGTTTCTTAGAAAGATCTTGCTCGCAGTTTTGGTGCAGTGACTAGAATCTAAGACATATCTTCATTCCAGAGAAGGACGGTACGAGGCACATAAAGCGTTATAGCTGAAGCTGTCAATCTTTAATAACTTATTTTGATAAGTGATTTATACTGCCACAAAGAACAAATCCACATTTACATAATGCATTTTACGTTGCTCGAAATATTATTCGTAATATTTAATAATAATCACAATGAATTATTTTGCTTTTACATGTTCATATACAATATTATCAGGATTGCATTTTTTTCTTAAGTAAGCTATTTCTATTATAATAATGATGATGATAAATAATATTATCTCTTGTTTGCCCAGTGTAACATCTTCCAGTTGTAAGCTGTTCTTCAAATCGGCCCTGCATTAAACTAGTATTACCCTTCTCCATTCCTAAATGCCAAGCGCCTGGCAAGAAGGTAGATGGTCCCATTTTTAAAGGCCTTTGGTATGACTCGGCCATAGATCAAACCCACGACCTTCCGTTCATTTGACAGACGCTCTACCAATGATCCACATGCGTGGAGTAATAAATCGGACCCAGCTATTGTATTGCATGAGAAATGAGACTTACCTGAAGTACCAGAAACGTTCACAATTAAAGAGCAGGAAGCAGTGTTGCCTGAAGGATCACTATATGTAAACGTCACTGTTGTTATTCCAATCGGGAACTCACTTCCCACCGGTAGGGTTGAGTTCACGAGCATTGCAGTACCGGAGTCATCGGCTGCAGTCGGCAAAGGAACACTTATCGCAACAAAAGTAGCCCCTGTCACGAGTGTCGTGGAGATGTTTGGTGCACATATTACAACGGGTGGCGTGGTATCGAGCGTACCTGAAGAAAGAATAGAGAAATAATGGCAATTATAGTCAGATTTATGAAAAACACTAATAAGGAAGGGCACAGGTGAATGGCATGACATTTGTTGTATATCCATGCATGTGAACATGCAGTATTGTGTGCGTGTGTGTGTTTGTGTGTGTGAGTGCGTGTGTGTGTGTGTGTGTGTGTGTATGTTTATATGTGTGTGTGTTTGTTGTGTGTTATGTGTGTGTTTTGTATTATAACACGATTGTATCTGTATACGTGTATGTGAACATATGTGTGTGGGTAAGTGTGAGTGCAACCTTGCGTTTTGCAAAACCAGTGTAAAAAAAATGTCTTGCATAGCTGATCTCTTGGTATCGATATTATTAATCCTTCGTGGATTTTAACCAGTTTATCACACTTCTAGATATCTTAGATATGTTACAGGCAATAGTTATAAACTTTTATCAACTCATATTAAGATGTCAAAATGGTGTAAGAACACGAGTAATATCAAATTAAAGAATATTTTTAAAATCTTCCTACGCAAATAATGTCCTTGCATACCTTGAGTCATGGTTGAAACAAATGTTGTCCCGACTTCAACAAGTCCTAGATTAGTGAAAGAGCGGATGTTGATTTCATACGTGGAGTCCTGATTCAGATTTGTCAGGTTCGTGCTTGGAGAAGATGAGGCAGTCTGAAGCAGAACGCCATCCGGACCAGTATAGAAGATTTGATAGACTATCGTGCCTTCAACGGCCGGCCAGGAAAGAATGATAGTATCATGCGTTGCGGAGGCAGTGATGCCCATAGGTTGTGTTCCTGATATGATCGGGTGTGAGAATAATCAACGATACATATGGAGCGTTGTGGTGTAGTGGTTCGGACTCTCGCCTCTTAACTAGAGGGTCGATGGTTCGAATCTCTTCAGCAAGAAATTTACCCATAATGTGCTGCACTCAACCCAGGTGAGGTGAATGGGTACCGGCATGAATTTATTCTTCTAAATGCAGAAGCGCCTACTTGGCAGCTATGCTATGGCCGGGTAATAATATTAGATGATATGTCTCGCGCCTCTGAATAGGTGACTAGAGAGATGGCGTGTTTAAGGGCTATATATTATTATGATCATTATTATTACATATAGAACATATCATGACCACACTCTGTATGGTCTGGTTGAAACTTAAGCTTGTAGAATGCTACTGGGCTCCCAGATATACGTGTATATGTGTTGTTAAAAATAATATCATCATCATCATCATCATCATCATTATCATCATTATCATCATCGATATGAGATATAGTGCTCGTGGCAATTCAACATCGTCTTAAAAGCTATTATATATAAAGTCTAAAGACAGGCGATGCCCCTAGTTAACTTCCATACGGGATTATCTAATTGCTTTTTAGAGAAGATTTTTTAATTTATATTGGTTATAAAGATCCCCTCTCGGGATGTCAGCGTAACATATTATGCACAAGTACATAATCATATTTGTTTACGATACTCGATGCATTTCATAATAAGCTACACTGCTTAAAACCTGAATTAGTCACACTGAGTCTGGGATGGAAATTGCAAAGAAGAGAAGAGAGAATGGGGCGCCTAATTTTACCATCACCATCCGAAACACATGACCGCAGCTTGAAACTAGAAGGTGGGAACGACTCTGAATCAGTGTGTGACTGTCCTGATAAGCTTAGTTTGTTTTCGAAATTGGTGGACGGGGCCAGCTACGGCTCGTGCACAGTAGAAAACGAGTGCGCATCTGCAGTGCTCAACACAGATGAGCACATCAGTTGCGAACTTGTCATTTTATGCGCACGTCAGATGCGCACTGGTTTCCTACCGCACACAAGTCTCCGGCCAACAATTAAAAAATATATCAATGGTACACGGTCAGATAATTACGGTAAACGTATTAATCTATTGGAAACTTACCGGGTGAGACGGTGATGTTGAACGTACAGGTGGCTTCATTGCCAGAAGGATCCCGGAACGTGAACGTGACAGGTGTGGTTCCTATGGGGAAGAGACTCCCAGATGGATGGCTAACGCTTATGAACATTGCCATGCCTGAGTCGTCTATGGCGGTTGCATTGGGGAATGTTACGGACACACTTGAGGTCCCAGCAGCGGCATTATCATTGATTGGTAACGGGCATATCACCACAGGAGGTGTGTTATCCATCGATGTGACTAGGAAAATAATAATAATTTGAACGAATTGAAATGTCGATTCACATCAACACGATTGAAATGACAAATTGATATGCATAACCAGTGATATATACTGTGAACTACATTGTTGAAATATTATATTTACAAAGCAAAATTCTCAAATACATAATGGACGTTTACTAGAATGAAAGTTATTGTTTTCAGGACTTAACGTGCGTATCTCCGCAATAATATACTACTATTGAGATATTTAATCAGATTCTAATTAGGCGATCGCATTAAGTGCAGAACTAATTAAAGGCCTTTTCTTTACTCACTTTCACTTTGGGTGCATTCTGCATTCCCACGGTTGTTCATTGATTGGTGGGATTAGTTCATTACTTGAATTCAATTCAAATATGAAATAACCATGATACTTCGTGCTGATATCGAATCAAAAGTACATCCAAATAATAAAAAGGACTAGTTGGTCAAAACAAACACGATATTTCACAATACCTGTAGTGAGATCAGCTCTTCTTCTGAGACCATTCCTCTGGCTGTAGAGATTGAACATATAGTCCGCATTGAGAGTGAGGTCCATAAACTGCTGTGATGTTGTACCAGGCGGTATATTGTCTCTACTCGTGATCTCTCCACCTGCTGTTGTTGCATATGAGATCACGTACCCATCAACTGGTGATGCACCGACCCAGTTCAGCTCGTAGGTGGTATCTGATGTCTTCAGGACCGTTGCGCTGGTTGGAGCAGGCGGCAAAACTGAAATCAAGATTTTATTATTTATTTATTCATTTGTTATTACTACTATTATCATTATAATTATCTTTTTCACTCGCCAATTTCCACAGAGTCAGTAGCTCAAAAATAAAAGTATATACTTATAAATAATGACAATAATTTATATATTCAGGTCACTGAGTAGCCCTTTCGATAATAGAATTAGAATTGATCTTCCACGGGGCCCAACTGTTTAAAAATTACTCGTAAGATAAATCAATGAATATACATATGTTTTTATTATAGTATATTTGGAATTAGATGCTTCTAAAAAATATGAAACAAAAACTATCAAATGAATGTTGACAAGCAGAGGAAATGCTTAAAACGAGATGACATTGTCAGCTGTAGAACGAAAATACCTGCATATTCTGAGGTATAATCCTATTCAAGAACGATTGAATCACACACAGAAGGATGTTAAAAAGATTCGATAAAACGATTGCATACCGAGGTCTGCAGGTTCATTAGTCTTGCAAAGAAGGTTCGGATTATTCTGTAACCTTTAAAAAGGGACAAAACACCAGCAGACACGCTCCCTGATTATATGGGATATTGAAGCTTACTAAAAATGATTACACACCGGAATATACAGGCGGAACACTATGAGCGAGAAAGTTACATTAAAGGCCCCGAAGAAAAGACCAAAAAGTACGCTGGTTGGTACAGTTCCCCATTCAATCTGACAAAGAATAATATCCTGTCATACTAAATGCCGAAGAGTGCAGAAGACTGATGAAGAGTTGCTACTCGGCACTCGTTGGCACTCTCCGGCATTTTTGACAGGCTCGGGCATTCTTCGGCACTCGTTATATCAAAATGATTACAAACCTATATCTGGAGGCGGTACAGCCTTGGCGAGGAAGTTTGCATCAATGAAGGCCCCAATGAAACAACAAAGTACGCCAGTTCTTACGATCCCGCATACAGATGAATTGGGAACCAATGACACAAATCCAGTTGAGTTGAATGGAAAATTAGTGAACTGTTTAATGTATGCAGATGATATTGTACTGGTATCAAAATCGAAAGAGGGGATGCAAACTTTACTAAATAGACTCGATGTGTATTGTAACAAATGGTTGTTAGAAGTCAATATAGACAAGACCAAGATAGTAGTATTTAATAAAAACGGCAAAATGCTAAAAGACCAAAATTTCAAGATAAATGATAAAAATATAGAAATTGTTAAACAGGCACCATATTTGGGATTAATCTTTAATAACTGTGGCTCCTTTAAAGACACAAGGACAAACCTAGCAGATAGAGCAAAAAGAGTTGTATTCAAATTTTTCAAATCGTTTGGCTACCAACTACCCAATATCAAGATAATTATGCGATTGTTTGATTCTTTGGTGAAACCAATACTCCTATACGGATCGGAGGTATGGGGTGCATTTGTTGTTAACTTTGGAAAGCTAATGAAACTCTCTGCAGGAAACTCTAAAACTTACCTGAGGAATGAAATCGAGAATGTTAGATTCCAATGGTTAAGATATATACTAGGAGTAAATAAAAAGAGCAGTCTTTTGGCAATTCTAGCCGAAGTAGGGGCATACCCGCTGATAACACAATCAGACATTCGGACAAAGAAATATATCCGGTCAAACTAAAAGCCAAAGAGTGCCGAAGATTACCTGTTCGAAACTCTGGGGCACTTATCGGCATTATTCGGCGTTCTTGGGCATTCCCCGGCATTTGGCGGCCTTTAGTATATGACCCAGAATATCAAAACGAGTACAAACCTGAATCCGGAGGCGGACCAGCCTGGGCGAGGAAGTTTGCATCAATGAAGGCCCCGATGAAAGGAACAATGAGCACTCCAGTTGGTGAGCCCCCCGCAAGGTTAGGATCCCGGAACGTGATGGTTGTGGCTGTCCGGTCATTAATATCTTGTTGGGTTCCAACGCCCCTGACTGTGTATGCCACGATGTATCCGGTCACGCTGGTGATGTCACCGGGTGTCCATGATACTGTAACATAGTCTAGCTCGTGCACCTGGAAGTACACGTCTCTCGGTGTTGGACTAAGCACCAGTGGATCTACAGTATTGAATATTATTATATGACCAAACATTTCAATACTTCATTTGTTTATTCATCATTTCAACAGGGTATTTACCCATTCAACAAAAGTTAATCTTTAATGGGGCCCCGCAAAATATGACGCAACACTGCAAAGGTTTATACGGAGACGATACACGTAAATTCATCATTTGGAGACTAAATTCATGGTTTGTATTTGATTTAAGGGGCCGATAAATCTCCCATTAATTTAAGACTAGTAATTAAAGAAAGATTGAGACATTTCCAACTTAAGGATTCTTACTCAGCTCATGACATTATTCTGTTAAGAGAACACGAATAGTATCGTTTTAATTGCTTAAACTGTATCTCTAAATGAAGATATATTTTTGAAGAATGTTTGGATAAGAACCAACTAAAACGGTTTTCAGTGGATTATTCTGGCACATTCTTTTCGCTTAAATAGACGGTCGTTCTGAACTTGATTATACGCAAAAGCCTTATAAAGAACATTGAAAAAAACTCCTTGTTTACGTACTTGTATTAAATGCGGTTGTCCCTATAAAAGTTTCTGTTCCATCCTGTGGATTTGCCCGAACAACGACACTATAAGATGTCCCAGGGGTAAGTCCTGTAAGACTGGTAGACCCCGAGGTTGTAAGAATTGACCGTATTACTCCATTTGATTCAATGTAAGAGACATTATAGGTTGGGTTTCCAGAAATGGTACTCCATGATACAGTAGCACTTGACGATGTCACCAGTGAAACCGAGACGGACCGTTGAGCATCTAGTGGGGAATAGGACATCGTGGAAGCAATTGGATTATTATTATATTATTATCTATTCAGCCATCAAAAAGTTTGCAACAGTGAAACTGACAATTACAAACGCATCACAGTAAGTGAAAACATGCATAAATATAAAAAGAAAAAGTGGAAACAGGAGAAAGGAAGACAGGAAAGGTGAATGCCCGTCCATGTGTTAGGGTTTGCAAAAGTGAAGTTCTTCACTGTTACCCCGAGGCATATAAACTCTCATGAATGGGCATTAAGAGAAATATTGCACAATTCAAAAATAAATTAAAACATCATAAATGCACAATTTAACTAAAAATTCTGAACAATAAAAAAAAACTCACTCCTCCATTCTGATAAAACTATATTCCTGAGAGAAGTTTAAGAAAATCACAACATATGCGGATACGTAAACAACTAATCCACTGTCTTGCAAACAACACTAATTTCATATCTAAGCAAGATTAATGTATAGCAAGCCAACGGGTACCAGTAAAGATATATGAACTTGAGAGAAATAAATGATGAGCTGAATAAATTGAATCGTGCCAATACTACAAGAATGATCATTCCTGACGACTGGCGCATTGATACATTTCACCTGTCAAAATAATTATATTTAATTGCAGTGCTATAAATTTATAATGAGAAGAACCATTGGTAGATCGAATAGCAGGCCTATTCGATGGGTTCAATTTACCATCATCAACCAGTTTTCTCACCTGTACTGAGAAGAGTACTGCCTAATACTATCGGTAACCCTGTCCCCACAATTACCACGACGGTAATATTGTAAGTGGCACCTGCGCTGAGGCCAGAGAGAATGATGGAATTGGCCGCCGAATTGACAGTCCTTGGTCCTTCGCTAGAGGGTCCAAGAGGCCTGTAGGTGACCTGATATGTTGGACTGCCAGGAATTAGAGTCCAGAAGAGCATCGCTGTTGATGACGTGATTCCAGCATCAGCGGTCACCGTAGTTGGAGCTGTTGGAAATTACATAAATGAATTTGATAAAACGTGCATCTTTTTCATCATCATTATTTTGAAGATTTTGCTCCGTGCCAATACTACATTGGGGAAAGCATAGCAACTCAATACCTCTCATATGTATTCAGCTTACTCGACTACAATGTCTACATGATAATTTGTGTCCAAGGAGGAGCTGAATCCACTCTACTGTATTGCTAAATGCCTGTGTACTATGCAGTAAACTCGATTCGAGCGATCATTGACTATAATCATACAGCGATACAAAATTTGCATGAAATGATTGGTTTCTAACCACCGATACATTAATGTTTTAGAACACAGATATTTCTTTCGCTAAAACAGCATCTAGTTGTGAATTTAATACTCTCCACTTATTTCTCCTGCGATATAATGCCAATAACGCCTTATATGCACTCATTCACGCATATACTGGGAACCACCTGATAAACACCGGTGTATTTTTACAGTAGCAGGATTAGGGCCAATGAATCAGGACAAAAGAAATACCAGAAGACATTGTATGTACCTAATCAGATTAGAAGCGCCTGCTAAATACCGGTTAAACGCCGGCTAAATAGCACTGTGCCAATGAGGTATCAGTTACCTACCGGTAGCATAGGTTCAGGTAAAATTTTACAATCTTCAACAAAGGCGTGTCCAGGGTGTTCTAATGTAAGTTGAACTTGAAGTGTGACTGGTGTTTTAACGATTCACAAAAGGCAGCGTATGGTGGTAATAAACAACATAGAGGTGAAAATGACCATTTATTCCAATTCAGTTTTATTTAATTTTAGGGAAACGGAAGAACCCATCGAACCTCCTATTCTAAACCGTTCAAGGTCTACAGCACCAACCTGTGTTGGCAGTAGCAGTTCCGACAAGAAACGAGGTTGTCCCCTCATCTGCGAGCACCTGGATAGTATACATAGTTCCTGGCGTAAGAGCATTCAGTGTAGCTGAATTGGTCAGGGAACCAACTGTTGTTTCCGTGCCATCTGGTCCGGTATAGATGATACGGTAGATGGGGTTTCCAGAGACAGCTGTCCAGGTTAAGGAGACTGTTATTGGTGTCTCACTGGTAACATTCACGAAACTTCCAGGCACTGTGAGAGATGTCATTGGAATTCGAGAACAGAAAGCGTGTTGTGTGAAACTTTCAATGCACTATAACTAATGTCTTGGGTTTGGTATAATTCGTAGAAACATTTTCGAATGTAAGTGCATTTATATACTATCGAGAATATACACAATTGTATTCAATGAGCAACCTGTATAGATAACAATGCATCTTTGATCTTACAATGTAAATGTTTGCGAAAAATGAAGATATAACATGCAAAACGAAGATATCAAGAAACACTTATTTTACCAATCTAATAAATTCCCTCATATCATGATGTTCAAACTTTGCTGCAATCACAAGCCAATTCGTATCATGACCGGATCAAGGATATCTAAAAGTAGTCGTGGACCATGAGGGTGAAGTCCGAATTGATGATCACTGCTGGGGTCTGGGGGTACCACCTGGGAAAAGTTTGAAATCTATAATACCTTCAAACGCGATTTCTCGGCAACTAGAATAGCTTCGGTTGCCGAAGAATTGGAGGACCTGCACCAGAACCACCACCCCACCCCTCCTCTGGATCCGTTCATGCGCATGGTCTTCACCCATATCCCCAATAAAACAACAACAATAACGACAACAGCAAAACAAAATTTTAGTTACTTGTTTGGAAACTGGCAGTTCCTACTTCAACCTGATCCCCCGTTCCAGTGTTAGCGAACAAACGCACGTCGTAGGTGGAGCCTGGTGACAGATCTGTCAACTGCAATGAAGGCTGGGTACCCGGCTGTGACACTACATCCACAGAGATCCCTGGGCCATTTGGTCCGGTATAGAGGACGTTGTATCCTGTGATACCGGACACAGATTCCCAGGACAAAGTTGCCGTGGTCGGTGTGGCCTCGATTACATTTATTGGCAGTGCTAAACGTTCAAAGACAAAAATAGTATATGGTATGAATTGGTTAGCTCATCAACATGGGCATATCGCAAGTGGGTGATGTCAGATAGTTGAAATACCATATGGATAACTGTATTATTGTCATATAATTATTATCATGTTATTATGTTTTATATACTGTTCATATAGTGTGTTTGTTATGTGGGAATGTCACGTTTATATGCACAGATATGGGATTGAGAAATGCACACGTTTTTCAAATCGTTTGATAAGTACCTAAATATCACCGAGAACATTATATTATAAGAATTTGTAGATGTGTTTTTACAAATTAATGGGAAGAATCCACAGATGATTATAAGCACACAATCCATTTATAATAAAGCTAAAAACTTTTCACTTCAGGTTCATTGTTAAATCTCATAGCTATCCCATTTTATCCCGTTTGTATATTAACTTATTAAATACTGGAACAGGGTAGTCCCTGCACAGAGTCTATGGGAATAAAAAAAAAATCAGTAGTGGGTTACAGACATTCGCGATCTTTCGCTGCAAGCTATCCTGACCAACACATCCCACATAAACGAAATAAATATTCTGATTAATCTTATATGGTTTAGTTGTTGTGTGTACAACTCAAGCTTTGTACAACTGATGATACGACATATTACCTGTAGTTGTGGCGGTCGTTACACCGATTCTATTGTCTGCTGAATTCACCTGGACTATGATAGAATAGTCAGTCAGTGGTGAAAGATTGACGATGGTGGCGCTGTTTGTTACAGACGTGACTGTTATTGCCTGTCCACCTGGTCCTGTAGGGCTGTAAATGATCTGATACACGGGGCTACCAGCTATTGGTGTCCATGTTAGACCAGCTGTAGTCGCTGTTACGCTGGTAACACTCACAGTGCCCGAAGTGGATGGTACTGTGGAGTTTACAAAAAAGTATATATATATATATTCATGAACGAACAGGAAAGGAGAATTTGCATTCACTTTATATTAAACGGGTAACGATTTCTTTCACCTAATAAACTATAGTATTCTGAACAAGTACAAAAATGCAACAAGCAACAAAGTTACGAACTATTGCATTGGTGCCCCTTCGCATATACGATACCATTGGAATCACCAGTCAAAATATGACAATTTATCTGGTTATATGTAGATACGTTTGTGTGGATGTATTGCTACTAAGTATGTGTATATGTTTTGGTTTGGGTGTATGTGTCTGCGTGTGTTCGATCCTTGCAGGGCTCCAGAGAGGATTTGTGTGCGTATATGCGTGTGCGTGTTTGTGTATCCTTGTGTGTGTGTATGTGTTTATATCTTTCCGTCTTTCTTCCCTTTTCTCCCAACCTTCCAATTCATTAACTGTACCCCAGTTCTTTTGAATCGAATCGATTTCGTTGAGACAAGGTTCAGGCATGATTTACAGAAGTTAGATATAAAAGTAGAGAATCAACCACATCAACAACGTGTACAGGGGGGGGGGGGGATTTCCATGTGATAATTTTCACTAATTCACAAAACATAAATGAATCGGTTATCAGGAAATGGACTATTTTCATGCCCAAGGGGCAGCATACAGGGGGGGGGGGGGATTTAGTGCCCCCTAAAATAAAAACGTTAAAAGTTGCCTTTTTCTTAATCAAAAGAAACAACACAAATTATTTTTGCTTATTCACAAGACATCATTTAATAAAATTAACAATAGACTTTCTCATGCCGAGGGGGCATCATACGGGAGGGGAATGATGGGAGTGGGGACAAGTGCCCAAGCCCCCAGGGCTATTCTCATCCCCATCAGAGAGGGTGCAGCATACCGTGGGCGGGGGCTTGGGCAGGGTGCAAATGCCTCCCCAAATGTCTAACATGAGGAAATGTGTCCTTTTCTTGAGTCAAAGTAGCCTTTTTTGAGAGTCAAAAGAAACGGAACACATGCAAGGGCTTCCTACATGTCTCTCAGAGCCGGGCCTGTGTGCACCTATAGCCCCTACAGATGCCAGGAAAACCTATTTTAGAATAGTAAAAATCTGAAATTTTCTGGGCAGCTCCCCAAACCTCTCACTGGGGTTTCGGACCCGGTGTGTGCCTCTAACCCCCACAGATACCAGGAAAGCGCATTTAGAATCGTAAAAATAAAACAAATCTTGGTAAGCTCCCCAAATTCAGCATAATATGTCAGGAAACGCACTTGTAGACACTATAAACTAAATATATTTTGACAAGAAGAATTATACCATCATATAATACAGCTTGGTTTACTTCATATAGTGGGTAATGGTGATAAAAAATGTACCTTCAATTGTACGGTTTCGACATGAAAGTGCCCTTNGCTGTAAATGATCTGATACACGGGGCTACCAGCTATTGGTGTCCATGTTAGACCAGCTGTAGTCGCTGTTACGCTGGTAACACTCACAGTGCCCGAGGTGGATGGAACTGTGAGTGTACAACAAGTAGAGCGTATTTACGATTGGGGGTGAAAAAAAAATGATATATTTATATTTCTACAAATAAGCGGACCAGATGGAAGACTCGGAAATCACTTTTTATCTAACCTGGAAAAATTTCTTCCACACAATGCACTGGATGGTATTTTAACTAGTACACAATTATTAAGAAGCATCAAAGTTATAGTAATTCCTGCAACGGCGTCAACTTCGCATTCACGATGTTATTGAAAACACCATTCAAAATATGGTCATTAATCTGGCTACCTGTTGTAATCCTTGTGTTCCCAACATCAATGTGTACAGGGAGGAGGGGGCGGGGGGGGGGGGTCCTATGACCTTTTGGAAACTTCCACAAAACCATATTATTGTTTTGTATAGTTTTTAAACTACGGAACTTTTACACTAATTCTAGGAAATTGTCGTAGTTTCTGAAACAAGGTTTTGGCTCTCAATATGAACCCTACTGATGGTATGATTTATACCAGTCATCTATATAAGTATAAAATCATAATCAACAAATGCATTAATACCTGTTGTTATGGTTGTGTTTCCCACATCAATGTGTACAGCACCACTATCCGTGATGACCCGGATATCGAAGACAGAGTCCGGAGTAAGATTATCCAAAGTCAATGCCGTGGATTGAGAAGATATCATAATTTGCTCGAGACCACGGGTATAAGTGATTTGGTAGCCAGTGCTTCCGGGTATAGGCGTCCATGTTATTGTGGCAGTTGAAGACGTGACGTCAGCCACAGTCACCTGTGTCGGTAGAACTGCAATTGAAGAGTAAAACATGAGCGTAAGAGATTTAATATAGTCACGAGGTGATTTATTAGCATAGCACAAAGTGTATTTAGAACCCCAAGCAAACACAAAGCGGCAAATTTGTCTAAAGAAAACAAAATAATGATGATAATGATAATGATGATAATATTTAATTCGTTCGGCTTTTGACAGATGTGCAAGCGATATGCGCAACCTGGGGGACCATTTCATGAAACTTTGTCAGCATTAACATTAGTCAGCGAGGACAAATCCAGTGATATCATTGATTATGATTGGCTTAAAACCACAGCTACTGACTGTTGCTATAGTAACTGTCGGAAATGGGCGCTTGTCGCACTGACTAATTTTGATGAAATGGCCCCTTGGTGGCTGTCAGCAAAGCGTGTGCCCTGCAAGTGGTTTGTGCATAGGGACCAGAAAATAGGTCTAATCTACACTGACCAGGTGTATTGTTGAGTATTTGTGATTTGCTCTTGATAAAAAAAAATCTTCGCAAGTACAACATTTTTGAAAATTTTAATTTTTCCTATTGGACTCGAATTTTGTTAAACACACGCAATATTAATTTTGAGTTTTTATATACTGCATCAAATCTTATGGATCGATCGGTTTTATTTTCAATTAATAAACTGTACGAAAATGGAATTAAAGGTCATCGCACACTTCATAAATTTCGGTCTTACGACCTGACAACTAGTTTTGGAAATAATGAAACACGACCTGAACCAAATTTACTATATTATCTAAAATGTCATATCGTTCGACTATAAGGGTAGAATTTAGCCAGGAACGTGAGGTTACGGTGGAGGGTCCTTTTGATCCCAATTGATTTACCTGTCTCTTCGATCCTAACCACAACCGATCCAACATTTTCTTCCGACAAACCGACCATCGCTACCACAGAGACCGTATACGTTGGGCCTGGTTGCAGAACGCTCACTACAGCTCTCGGTATGAGTGATTCTACAGATCCAGAGATTAAGTTGTCCTGGCTGATGTAGGAAATCTTGTAGTTGGTGACCCCTAGAGTAGGGGCCCATGAAAGAGTTGGACTGCTCCGAGTTACCAGCGCGGTATTTGAATTCGGTGGTAGATCTGTGAGAAAAATAAAAGGGAGGTTGACGTTTTAAGAGGTACGTTGCCGGCTTGAATGCTAACTTATATGGAAAACAAATAGATAAATATAAGGCTTGAGCCAGACATTATAGATGAGCTGTAATCCAGCTCCTCTTTAAGACGAATTTCATTCACTTAAATCCACTCCCGCTATCTAATAAACTTAATATTATCCACCTTTCTCTATTTCTATCAATTGTTAATGAAAAGATATTTCTAACATGTGGTTAACGAAACTTGAATTTAGTGAAACAACGATAGTAAGAAAGGGTGCCTCACCCCGTTGACCCAGCGATAACTCGAATCAATGGTTGAGCGTTGGTTGATTATGATTCGTGCATATTTCTGTGCGTGCCTTCCCACCAGACAATCAGAAGAGAGGGGTGGCACTTTCAAGACCTTGAGGAAACTTCTACGAAACCTTAAGACGATCTCGTAGTAATTTCTGAACTACCTAGCGTCTACAGTTAGCGAATCCTAGGACATTGTGCTCTGGGACGTTTTTGAATATACTTACTAGTTTGGGCCAATCGCGATTCGCCGATAACAAACCGCAAATCGCCGATAAAAAGTCCCTCAATAAAAACGATGTAAGACGAGTCAGGTGATAAGCCATCAGCTACTAAACTGGTTGAGGTTTGGACCTCTTGATAGAATTCCTCCGTCCCGTCGTCTTTGAATAGGTGAACGATAAAGCTGGTGCCGGCAAATGCATACTGCCACGAAAGATGCATCTTTTGGTCCGTTGTTGCTCCAATATCAAGCACAAGTTCAATGAAAGTATCTTAAAAAGTTGGAATCAAAGCACATGTTATATTACCATTATTATTTGGGAGACAAATTTTTTTTTGCAGAGAATCTTGATAAGAGAGTGTTCAGATGCATATCTAATTCAACAGAATTGATACAGGTATCGAGATTCACTTTCTACCTCCTCTATACTTAATTATCATTTGGTTCTAAATACACTAGCAATCGACACACCGTTTTATGTATAAATGGTTAAAAACCTATTTCTAATTCTTAGGAATTAATTTCGTCCCTGTGTTATTTTCTTGAACTTCTATCTTACTCTACACATTTTCCAGTTGCGCCTTGAGCATTTTCGTGAAAAGTGGATTTGGCGCCATATAAATCATATATATTATTAGATATATTTAGACATTGTTGATTTTAGCGTAACCAATATGATCAAGGAAATGTGTTATTGTTAAGGGTCACTCCATTAGAGAGCTATCAACTGCCAATATAACGTATGATATTAGCATGCTTCCCGGGTTGCAGTTGTGATAGCACAAAACATTCACCAAATATTTGACCCCAAGGCCATCTAATCATCAAGAATCCGAAACGAAAACAATTATTTTCAAAACATTTCAGATCTCACATTCAAAGCTCAAATTCATATGGAAAACATGGTGTGTACCAAAATCTATTTTCAGAATATAAGTCAACTAATGTTGTAGCAATACATAATTGATGAGGCAATCCTCCTTGCTAGAAGGATGAAAAAGGGCCTATGTGGTGAATTCACAAAGTCATTTTAAAGTGAAGAGGGAGTGTTTTACGTAATTGAATGTAAGTCGTTTGTAACTTTGTTAAACCCAACCTAGGAAATGATGATATTGTTGTGACTATACTGTAATACTCACCAAGTGATGATCCGGTGCTCAATGGAACAGTCGGACTTCTAACATTACCACTTTGAGTGACAACCCAGTATTCGTACGGAACACTGCCATCAAGCTGAAGATTATCAAAGACATGACTCGTCACCGTTGACGGTAGCACTACTTCCTGTGGCACACCGTTTACCGTATAGTAGGCGACGTACTCCACAAAGGAATTATCAGGCGGAGATGGAGGGTCCCATCGCATCAGAACGGATGTTGGACTGATCTGATACGCGGCAAAGTTTTCTGGTGGCTTCAGTTCTGAGACTTGAAAAATAAAGAAAAAATAATAATAATGATAAAAATTGTTATTAATATTATCATTATTATCATCATTATATGTTTTGCAGGGCCCGCTGGAAGAGCAGCTAACTTAGAGCTGAATGTGGCTAAATAAGACATTATTGTTATTATTATCATTATTATCATTATTATTATTATTATCATTATCATCATCATTATTATTATTATTATAGTAATAATATGTCTCATATCGCTCTTTTCGCATACGAGTCAAAAGCGCTCTAATACGCTGTAAAACGTCGTCTCCATGCAAGGTTTTTGATACTTGAGACGTGATGATGTTGATGCAAGACGACGTATCATAGCTTGTTTAATATTTGCAAACATGGTCGTGCGGTCGTAAAAATCGTGTAGTTTGCGATGGCCTTTAATATCATTTTCAATTACATATTTGATCCTACCCTGGGACAGGAGTGTCAATGTTGCCAATGTCCGAAGACCATTCCGCTGGCTGTAGAGATTGAACGTGAACGCCGTGTTATCTGGGAGACCTGAGATTTCGGCAGACATCATGTCTGGTGTCAGTAGTAAACTGTTCTTCTCTGCTGCACCGACAGTAGTGGCGTAGGAGACCACATATCCGTCAATGCTCCCAGGACTCTGGCTCCATGTTAGCTGGTAGCTGGAGGGCGATGTCCGCTGAACGGTGGCATCTATCGGAGCAGGTGGCAACACTGTACAAGAAGAAGGAGAAAATCATGTGACAAGTGAGAAAGACCAAGCACTGCAATTTTTGTTTAAAAAATCAACGCTCCTACCCATTACAAATGGAAAACTCACTGTAACAACCAATTAAAGGCAAATTTGTTTTCGATTAATTCTGCCCAATGTTTGTGGATTTCAAACATCCAATTTCCGCTTTCATCCACAAGACGGTTTTTAAAAGTTGAATAGTTTAAATAGATGCAAATTTTATATAGGTTCAAAATTTAAACAAAAAAGGGGGTTTAAGGTGGCGTAGGAGATCACATATCCATCAATGATTCCTGGACTCTGGCTCCATGTTAGCTGGTAGCTGGAGGGTGATGTCCGCTGAACGGTAGCATCTATTGGAGCAGGTGGCAACACTGTACAAGAACATCATGTGACAAGTGAGAAAGTTCAAGAGCTGAATTACCGATGAAGAACTCTTTGTATCAACTAATCAAAGCCGACTTTGTTTTTCGTTAATTTTGCCCAATGGTTGCGAGTTTCAGGCATCCAATTTCCGTTTACATCCATAAGACGGTTTTTTAAAAGTTGAATAGTTTAAATAGATGCAAATGTTATATAGGTTCAAAATTTAAACAAAAAAGGGGGTTTAAGGTGGCGTAGGAGATCACATATCCATCAATGATTCCTGGACTCTGGATCCATGTTAGCTGGTAGCTGGAGGGCGATGTCCGCTGAATGGTAGCATCTATCGGAGCAGGTGGCAACACTGTACAAGAAGAAGGATAAAATCATGTGACAAGTGAGAAAGACCAGGGGCCTGTAACATAAAAGAGATACAATTAATCTTGCAATTAATTGCATCTCTTTGGTACACGTTTTACCATAGACTTACGATAAATATTTATTGCAAGTTTAATTGCATCTTTTATGTTACAGGCCCCAGCACTGCAATTTCGTTTAGAAAAATTCCTTTAAAAATTATTTTACAAATAAAAAAAAACTCACTCACTGTAACAACGAATAAAAGCCGAATTGGTTTTGCTTAATTCTGTCCAATGTTTTTTTTATGTCAAGCATCAAATTCCCATCCACAAAAGGGTTTTCAATAATTGAATAGTTTGGAATTTGGAATTTATTCCTTTGAACGTCATTGACATGTACAGCCAACATTTTGTTCTGATTGGAATTTGGAATTTGGAATTTATTCATTTGAACGTCATTGACATGTACAGCCAACATTTTGTTCTGATTACATTTTTTTTCATTTTTATTGTGTGTGTGTGTGTGTGTGTGTGTAAAAATTAGGCCTTCATGAGCTTCAAAACCCTCGTCGCTTGATTTTGAATTTAAAGCAAAATCATTCAATNTCCAATTTCCGCTTCCATCCACAAGACGGTTTTTAAAAGTTGAATAGTTTGAATAGATGCAAATTGTATATAGGTTCAAAATTTAAACAAAAAAGGGGGTTTAAGGTGGCGTAGGAGATCACATATCCGTCAATGCTCCCTGGAGTCTGGCTCCATGTTAGCTGGTAGCTGGAGGGCGATGTCCGCTGAATGGTAGCATCTACTGGAGCCGGTGGCAACACTGCACAAGAAGAAGGATAAATCATGTTACAAGTGAGAAAGACCAGCACTGCAATTTCGTTTAGGAAATTCCTTTAAAAATTATTTCACAAATAAAAAAAAACTCACTCACTGTAACAACGAATAAAAGCCGAATTGGTTTTGGTTAATTCTGTCCAATGTTTTTTTTTTTATGTCAAGCATCAAATTCCCATCCACAAAAGGGTTTTCAATAATTGAATATTTTGGAATTTGGAATTTATTCCTTTGAACATCATTGACATGTACAGCCAACATTTTGTTCTGATTACATTTTTTTTTTCATTTTTATTGTGTGTGTGTGTGTGTGTGTGTGTGTGTGTGTGTGTAAAAATTAGGCCTTCATGAGCTTCAAAACCCTCGTCGCTTGATTTTGAATTTAAAGCAAAATCATTCAATTTGAGAGGAATTGTTAATTTTAGGGTTAATTTGGCAGGCCAATTCAGCATGCCCCCCCAAAAAAAAAACACACACACACACTCAAATATGAAGGGCGCGCTGAGATACCCTCTGTACCTATGGCAAGCTTATTAATTCAAATGCAAACATATAAATAACGAGCCATATTCTACGAGAGGATGCCATGTGCACTGAACGCACAAAATCACAGGAATAGAAGAAGATGAAATGTATGGGGCAAACATCATTTTCAAGTCTTTTTTGGTGGAAAATTCTACCAAATTTTTCCATCCCATTAGATCGCACATGTAATCATTGCAGCCTCCATAATGTATCATTTAAAAATGTATATTGATAAGAAATATATTCAAAGGTATCGTCATAGGCCACCACTAACAGTTGAATTTTCAAAGGTGCAATTTGCATGTGTTTTATTACTTGTGTGTGACAGCACTTGATTACACAGAGAGAAATCGCATCATAATGATGCACGTTGATTTGACTAAAATCCCGGCGTTTTGGGTATTGAGTTTTTTACTGCATGGCGCAGCGAGGAAGGTGTGAATGCTTCACCGTTTTTCTTGTGCAGATATGAACTTATGAAGAAAATAATTCTGCAAAATATCGAGTATAGATGAGGCCATCATGTCATTTAGTATATTGTGTAAAATCTATTGTGAATTTGCTGGCGAAAAGCACCTATCATTTCTGTTCGCAAACCAATCAGTTTCGTAGTATATTAACACTGTGAGAAGAAGGGACAAAATATTTAGACAAAAGTAACAATTTTCCATTAAAAGCATATACGCATTTATTAAATGCACATTTTTTTTGTATTTTGTTGTCATTTTTAACTAATTTCTATTATATCTTATTCGTCTAGAAAGGGAAAATATGACCTGAATTGAACTGACATAGTGATAACCCGATTAGGATGATTTATATTTAAAAATAAATGTTACAACTTCATTACAAAGCTATATTTATTCGGTAAGTAGTTCAGACATTATGGTGTAGATTCTTATTTATACAAATTGAACTATATACGTTACTTTGTAGTGCAATTCAGCACACGTCTTAAGTAATGTTTATTCAGTCTAGGGTGTAGTTTTATAATAACACCGTTATTTAATTGACCCCTGAAAACGAATTCATGTTTTTCAAAAGACTGCAAAATTGTATTAAAAAAGTGCACCAATTCAACAATGTCATGTGCGAAGAAACACACGTGAATACAAAACGTCTTTCAATGTTAGTTATATCTGACACAATTTTGGGTAACAATGGTGACATCTCCGAATGGACACCTTAGAGAACTTCTCGCGTTGTCATTGTTGGAGTTGGCTGTGAACGTTTTCATAGCCTTGACAAAGTTTTCAATTCCTAAAGCCCCGGTCACATAGGACCCCGGAAGCACCACGATTCACCCCCGACTCTTTGTTAATTCACAGTTAACTGCCTCAGAACAACGAGTCGGGGTGAAGCGTGTTGCTTCCGGGGTCCTATGTGACCGGGGCTTTAAATGGGAGTATGATTGGTGATATAAAGGCCGATTCACACCTTTGCGTTTTTAGCCTGCGTTGGCCGAACGTTTTTTAAATTTAAATACGCTCCCCGGACGCACAGAGACGGGGGTCATACGGTGGACTAACGTTCGGCGTACGCTCCTTGTTGAGCCCAATCTGCACGTCATTCCATCGTCTGATTCGCGTATACGGTGCGCTAGGTGAGCGTTTTGGGGTTTTTTTTAACGCTAGGCCGATCGAAGCAGGCTAAAAACGCAAAGGTGTGAATCGGCCTTTACTGCGGAGATCTCTGAGCAAACCTGTTCAAGACATGAGCACGAGTTGGTAACATATTTGCTTTTATGACCATCGTATTCCAACCATTTAATTAAAAATATACGGGAATACGCATGGCTGGCTATGGCAGGTGCGTACGTCGAGCGAACGCCAAACAATTCAAACTTCATTTAAGTGTTTTCCTTACGTCTTTGTGTGCACAGTAAGCTTATTCCCAATTCTTAATTGAACACCATATAAAATATTTCCGTAAAAAAAAGTGGGTCATGGACAATAGAGCCGTTCGCATAGTGTTGAACTGTGCGAACACAACAATAACATTACAGAGGAGCATTGAAATAATGATACTTATAATAAAAAATAACAAAGATTATTTCTATAGCGCTAAAAACAGAGAGTACCATAGCGCTTTACAATTTAACAGAACAAAAAATGGCCTAATTTTTCGTAAATATATTGTATCGTCTTATTGTAAGATGGGTACTTCAATGTCGGCTATAACACACGTGTGACTGAGGTTTAGTACAATGGGAAGCTCGAACGATGTCTGGGAGCGCCAATTTCCCGACCACGGTTGAGAAGGAAAATGGCTATCTCTCTTCAACTTTAACCGAGCGGAATCTTTCAGCTAAACCTCTTTGATAAGTTTATATTAAAGAGAGAATAGGATTATAATTGAAATACTCATTATTTGTTATGCCATTGATCGTATTATATTTCTAATAATTATCATTATAATCATTACAATTATTATCATTATCATTATTGTTAGTATTATTATTATTATTATCATTATCATTATTATTATTATCATTATTATTATTATTACTATTAATATTATTATTATTATTATTAGTAGTAGTAGTAGTAGTAGTAGTAGTAGTATTAACCATGTACCTGAAGTTGGTGGTTGCGTTGCCCGGACGATGTTGGCGCCAATTATACTGTCGCCCATCCTTGGCGCTAGCAGCACAGTGGTCGGTGGAGCCCCGCCCAACGCATCGTCTTGGATGGTGATGGTTGTGGGGAGGGGGCCATCCGTGAACTGTTGGGATTGCGTTCCTGCAGCAACCGTATAGACTATTACGTAACCTGTGATACCGGTCGGGTTGATGGGTGGGGTCCACGACACGACCAGGTAGTCCAGGGATTGGTATTGGAAGTAGACATCCCTCGGCGCTGTGAACGATTAATAAGATAAAGGAAGTTTCCTAAAATCATTGAGGAAAGTTAACTTTCCAATAGGCAACATAATGTATATCTATTTAGTTTTTATTGGCATATGCACATAAAGATTGACCATGCATACATACTGAGAATATCAGTGTACAAAAAAAAGATTTTTTTTTTTAACACATCAAGATTGGGAGCGGGAGGGAAAGAGGGAGGAGTGTAAGATGAGGAAATATGCAGTTTTACAACATAAACTTAAGTAACAAACCCCTTTTAGATGTTCACAAAACTATCTGACTATCCAAGTAGTGGTTGTCATATCTTCCGGTGAGTAGTTTTTACCTGTAGTATATTCCTGTGTAAACAGCATGTTCAATAACATAATTATATAATATTGGATGGCAATAAATGGAATACCAGGGAATATTGCACGAGTTTGGGCAATATTGCACGAATCGAAGATGAGTGCAATATTGGCCCTAACGAGTGCAATATTCCCGGTATTTCATGAA
>BQKZ01002205.1:10741-25930 GCA_036244855.1 Temnopleurus reevesii | reverse complement strand
ATGTAAGATACATGTACCACTTGTCGGCCTGTAAAAAAAAAAAAAAATGCACTCTTTAAAAAAAAGTTGGACAAAAGCTTGTCCAATAGTAAGCAATAGTTGTATAGATAGTATGTTGCCCAGTGAAATATTTTGCCCAACGTTTTAAGAGTGTACGCATACAGTGTTTCTTTGCGTACAACAGATAGTTGTCAATCAGAGCCATAAATAGCAAAAGTATGCGAATGAAAAAAAGTTAGCCGACGGCAATGGGTTTGATGCAAGATATTGCTCGATTCTTAATGGACTATTTTATTTTTAAATGGAAGTACCACCTCGTGATACCTAAGGGGATACAGAAAGTAAGACATGTTATATGTTTATTGTTTGGCATGCCTGTAAATTTTGATTTCATTTGCTAGAAATCATTTCAAAATAGAATTACTATACTAGGCGTTGAGAAAACAACAAATATCAATCAATAACTAAGCAATTAGCACTCCTTCCGCAAATCAATAATAATTATTGATTTGCGGAAAGAGTGCTAATTATTGGCCAATTATAGTCCTACTTAATGTTGCAAAACACAAACCTGACTGGGCATCCACATTGACGAATACCAAAACTGAACAGATGAGAAAACTTATGTTGCTTATCTTCATCTTGCTTGATGTTGAAAATCCAAAGTTTCTTTGAATCGATGCTACGAGAAATGCATTGCATGGAACATGTACAATCGAAATATTCCAAATTTACTTAATCATCCAAAACCATCTTATTCCAGCAAAGGATTCCTATCAATGGATAGAGAAAAAAAAGTTTAATCTCTAACAAAAAATTGGTGCGTGGGAATAAAGAAATAACTTTGCTTTGATTTCGTGACGTGTGCAAAATGAGAATGCTTGACCATGGCTGTTCAAGGATTTCTGAATTGAGTAGCTTTTGTTCGAATTTAGATTTGACACAACTCTCATAGTCTTGTCAGAGAAGGACCGCGAAACGTCTCGAACAATAGAGAGGCTATGTTTTACATTTTTGTAAAATATTTCAGTCTCGTGTCCACCGAGACTAAGTCAATGTTTTCTCTTTTTTTTGATAAAGGACAACAGTTCTCAGAAGAATTGGATGGATATTTCCGAATCTTATTGTTGTGTATACCTTTCTATCATTGTCAAATCTCTTAAATAACTTTGCATATGCCTGATATGCCCGATAACAAGCAAGATAGTGTTATAACCAAGAGAGGGTGCTAAATATGACTCGAGGGTCAAATTTTCAACAAAAAAAAAACATTTCGTAAAAAAAATTGTTAAGGTCTCAAAATATGTATACGATTATATGTCGTGATAAACATCCAACAAAATTCACATTTTTAAATATTTTCCCAAAATATACTTGGGCTTTAAGGACCCCGTTGAGGAACATCGGTATTATGTGAATCCCATTGAAATGGGCATTGAAATGGGAAAACAAACAGATTAATTGCTATTCGACAGTGCAGGTGGCTATCGGATCAATCCTGCATTGATAATTCTTCAAAGTTCGAAAAGAAATACATTGCGACTTCAGAGTCCAGTAACAAAAAGAGATACGATTCATTTTGCAATTAATCCTATTATATCTTTGATACACATTTTGCCACAGACTTACGATATATATTTATCGTGAGTTTAATTGAATCTTTTATGTTACAGACCTCTGATATTCGTCCTGATTCATTTCTTTCTGAAGCTCTTGCTCGTCCCAACTTCAGGGACGGAGGGGACGGGCGCCCCCGTTAAAAAAAAATCGGAAAAGAATGAAATAGATGCGAGTGGGGTCCCCAGGAAGCGCTCAACGTCTAGGTTGGGCATCCAGGGACCACAATAATATGCCTACAATGTTATTGCATTGCAANATTGATATCCCAATCTTATCCATAACTGTCAGTTTTTGTTTGTACGCTCAATTTTACTTTTTCTTGTATGTTTCCTTTTATGGCTTTGTTCATTTAATTTCTTTAATTTGTTTGTGTATTTAGTTTTGATGTATTTGTTTTCCTTATATTATTGTATATAATTTTGTAATCATGTTCTTTTTATCTTGTGATACAGGGCCCCTTGGTCGAGTAGTTTTTATAAACTGAAAGGGCTACCCTGTTTAAATAAAACGACAAATTAAAAAAAAATAAATTATACGTGAGATAACACGTGTCCCAAAAATGACTAGAAGCAAAGAGTTTGCCTAACTAAACATGCTAAACATACTAAGTAAATTGATATTCAATTCAAACGTCGGACACTTCCTCAAGTGGCTTGTTAAGAAAAGGCTCATTTGGAAATAAACAACCGAGAGTGTGCATAGGGCCATTAACTTTCAGAATGCACAATCAATGAGTTACTTTCCTTTCATAATATCAACCTGATTTGATAACGTTGTTGATGGAACAAAACTAAACCCTATAATGGAATATTTACAGAGAAATGTTTGAATACTTTTAGCTAATAAGCTGTGGGTAACAATAACTTCCATGTACATGACCTTCAAAGGGACTGCATTGCATTATGAAAGCAGCCACTTTGTATTTATTAGATACTCCTCAACAGAAGGGAGTAGAAATATGTTGGTACAAGGATACGGTAATCGCATTTCTGTCACAACGGTGTACTATAGATGAAAAAAAAAATGAAAAGTAAAAACAAAATTAAACCCTTTAACTTAAAATTAACAGTCGACATTTTTAATTGCTTATAGTTCATGATGATAAAAAAAGAGCTTGGCAAACCTTACAGCTAAAAGGATTTTGATTTTGAATCCTATCAGATGTTTATATACTGAAAGAATACTTTTGCGAACTAAAAAAAGCAGAAGTTGAGATTTACCAAACTAAGCAAGAGCAAACCGTATTACCCACCATAACAATAACAGGCCCGATAGCGAACCTATAGTCACAAGTTGGATACTTTGAAAAGAGAAATTGCAATAAAACTGATATATGAATATTATTAAAAGGAACATAAAGATAGTTAACAATATGTACACGCTGTTTTTATTGAGAAGAATCTAATGAATTGGTTTTAATAACGATTCATTGGGTGATTATCAATTCAAAACTATTTACGTTTTAATATAAGCTCATTTATTTCAGATTCTTCCTCCTTTCTTTTTTTTTTTTTTTTTTTACTTTTTTCATATCTAAAGTAGATAACCCGATGTAAGACAAAATAGTATATCTATATCCGAGATACCTATTTGTTCATGTGATACTCAATGATATGCTATATGACCAAAACTAATTTTGACCCTGTACTTTGAAGGTGTTAGGTTGTACCTCTTAAAGGTATAGTACGACTTTTGCAAGCTAATATCTGACTTTCAATTAATTCAGTGGTATGCAAAAGATAGATAACAATTATAACTGACCACCAATCGATTGAGCTTGAAGATGTGCTGTAATTAATATCTTTATACTCTTTATCCTGACAATGATCTATTTTGGAGTTGGCTCCGAAATTCAAAACACTTTTTGCAACTGACCGAGGTGCAAATTGATGATCAGATTTTCCTTTTCCATTTCAAACTTACTCATCATATCAGGATATGCACAGTATATGCCCAACATTATCTAACAACAGAGCAAAATCCAAAGATTTTTATAAAGTTTGCAAAAATATCATTTAAAGATTATGTGATGCATCGCCCGAGTATGCGCAGCGACAGGGCCTGTGTCAGGATTATTTGTGTTTGATGCTTAGCGCATCAACTCTTGGCCATAATTTGATCGTACGCTTCATCATCACAAAAGCTATTCACGGATATCAAAAGCATATTGCATTGCAGATTACCATTGATAAGTCAATGAAATGTGCCCTATTAAGAAATCTGCACAAATAACTTCCGCACAATTAGTGCATTATGCGTAATTTATTATTTAAGCAGGGCAATATGGTAGGTAACGTGCTTCGAAATAAAAAGCTATTCATTAGTGATATTTGTTGAGAGATTACGGATTACAAACCAATATTCCCTTTCTAAAATACAACACAATCAACCAATCAAAATAGACAAACCTGCAACTCATCTGGAAAATGGTATATCTGAAAATAGGTTTATTAAGTGAACGTACTGGGGCTCAAATGATCCTCTATATTTCAACAAATGTATTTATTAATGTGACAGGTTAAAAGCCAGGACAGATCAGTCAGTATGGATCAATAACAACGCACAAAAGCTTGCTTAGGCATAAATAGAACAAAAATGGAATGCCATTAGACTTTGAATATTTAAAGTCACATCTAAGCGTCCAATTTGTCATATGTTCATAACTGTCACCGATAAAAGGGAATTCAAATGGAATGTCTATAGAATTCGTCATTAAGGCAAACAAGGTTTTGACAGATAAGTGAAGAGGGTTAAGCGCTTTATTAGGAGCTTTACGAAGGAGCTGCACGAGAGCTCCAGGAATAAACCGTCAACCGTGCATGTGCGAAAGATGTGCAGAGCTTTAAGAGAAGATGCTGAAATGATAAACCGGCACCATTTGCTCATCACGTGATAATGAAAGTACACAATGGATGTACACAAAGCACACAATCACAATTTCTCTTAAGTCGTACCATCTTTCAAATGCTTTATCATCACCGTCAGTAGGCGGTATGAACAACCATAAGACAAATTTCCCATTTAGACGTTGGACATTGCATCCTGATACAAATATCGTTACTACGTTATGTTTCAAAGTCTGACAGAGAACATTGGCATAGGCTATCGGGGTGGGATGAGGGCATTGGGTGCCCGGTTCTCTAGCTTTGATAGATGGGGATAGATCGCCAAATAAATTTACCTTATGGGACGCAAATTAGCTCTGAGAGGGGCGTGAATATCCACGAACAAGCACGTAATTACCAGGCAGAGGGGCGCTGCCCTTTATATAATTTCGAAACTGTTTCGAGAAGATAACAAATGTAAATGTGGCATAAATTTTGTGAGGAAATATTTCATTTTGCTTGACAGCCCACTGGAGGTATGGATTCCAGATAAAAACCTGGTGACATTCATTTTGTAACGTGACCCGCCCCCCCCCCTCCACAATCGGTACCGCATCACTCACTTCACACGTTTCACTCATCAAACAATCTGCACTGCGCCTTTTTTTTATTCAGCTGCAAATTACAAAATTAAGCGAAAGTGTAGTGAGGGACGTCAAAGTCTTTAAAGGTTTGCGCCCGCTATTTCATATTAACCTACAAACGTACATTCAGATGATAAGTGCTTATATACGTGACATGACCTCTAATTAATCTACCATGATACTCATTACTTTTTTCGCAGCTTTCGACAACGAAGATGGAGGGACCTTTTGTGGTGGCAACGACTTTTGTTTCCGAAATTTTCTATTGAACAGCATGTTGCGTATTGATAAGTATTTCCAGTGCTAATGATGTTAGTCATCACTCGACGATGTTGAATCTTATGACGTAAAGGCAATTTGGTTTACTTTGCTGTTGGCGTTTTCTCTCTGACTGTACTGACGAAATCATCGGTATTGAGTAGCGTAAAGTCAAGTCTATCGCGGATTGATTGTAGTATTCTAACAATGCTGCCGTATAAGATCATAATTTTGCCTATTCAGCGTCTAAGAGTCTACAGTAAAATGTGACAAAATGGTGGAATTTGAACACTTATCATTTCCACTACATCGTAGTTTTTTTTTATACACGCTTTATTCATTACTCAATAATTATCGCAGCGAGCAAGAGAATATTGATGCTTTTCCAATGGCAGATTGATTAAGCATTGTGTAACCTTTCACTTTTGGATCGGAAAAGGAATCTCTTTGTAATTATAACACGCATGGATTCCATCAAAATCTGCAAATATGCATTTTACAACTTTCAGAATTCTTATTGAATAAGCCATCAGAACAGTTTAAGCTGTCCCGGTCAATTAGTCATAAATGCTTCTCATTTATTTTATCGGAAAATCCGTCAAATGCTCCGAAGAATTATTACTAAAATCGATCTCTTCGTTTCTGTACAATAGACGTATCGACATGGATGCCATGAATTTAGGACGGAATGAGGAAATAACTACAACAGCTCCAGTAGCAATCATCGCGTTCTACCATCGAGCGATTGTTGCTACGATCTTGATTGCGTTGACCCTGATCGGTTTATTTGGCAACACCCTGGTCATCATCGCTGTAGTCGTCGCTAAGAAGCTCCGTACAGTCACCAATGTCCTGGTCGTGAACCTTGCCTTTGCTGATCTCATGACATGCCTGTGCCTCCCGTTCCAAGTTGTCGGGCTGCTGAGCCAAACGGGAAGTTACCCTTTACCGGAGATAGTGTGCGCAGCCGTTGGAGGCATCATGAACTGCTGCTTCTGCTGCAGCGCGTCGACCCTTGCGGCTATCTCCATCATACGCTGGTATGTCATTACTAAATCTACTCGTAGGTATCAGAACATCTTCACTTCCAAGAAAATGGCGACCATGGTGGTGATCATCTGGGTGGAATCCACGTTATTCATGACAGTTCCTCCCCTCTTGGGTGTCGGAACGTTGGGCTATACTTCATACTACGGTATGTGTTTTACAAGGGAGGAAAATCCTCTGGATGATTACTACGATATAATCTTAGGGTGCTTGATTACGATTGTCCTTGTGCTAACACTCATATTTTATATCCTAATTCTCCGACATGTTTTGAGACACAACCGAGTGATCAATGAGAGATTATCTGCTGCGACTGTGAGCTCTGTTGCGAAGAACGACCTCCAGAGCGAGGGCCCCTCTGTTGTAGCCACCCGGGATCAGCAACCTCCTGCAGTCAAAGCCATCGACAAGAAGGAGATCAAGATAACCAAGAATCTTTTCACTGTCGTCTTAGTGTTCACCCTTTGCTTCTTCGCGACTGGGATCAACTTTATCATCCCTGGAGACAGTGTAGTCACGCTTTATGGCTTTGCGATCATTTCGATGAACAGTGTTGTCAACCCGATCATTTACAGTATCAAACATCAAAATTTTCAAGAAGTGTTTAAGAAAATCCTGTGTTGCAATTAATCGCGTTGTAGCTGTTGTCTGAGGTAAACTATCATATTAGAGTTCAGCTTATAAGGAATGATTGATAATTCCTTCTAAACAAGTCCTTAACTGATAAATTATGTGGTTTAATGTTCCAAAGTTCCACTTCTTGAACGGAACGTGGGTCAACACCGGCAGGACCTTTTATACACTAAGCCCCCATCTTAAAAGAACAAAACTTGTAAAATCTAAGACATTACCTGAATATTTGTCCATGAAAATACACCTCTATCAGTCTATGTAATACTTTAGTTCTGTATTTCAAATGGCAGTCAATGATGACATGATAACTTCAATTGTGTCACTGAACCAAATGACGTTCTGATCCACTTGTCACATTTTCAGCTGCAAAACCCATGCAGTTTTCCTGATCCACATGATGGGTGATTAAGGGTGACCACACTTTCGCTACACTTTCTCACAACACGTGAGATATTGTTATCGTTGGCTCATTGCAGCAATGTACTGCTTCAGAAAATGTTGGGACTTATAACAAGATGAATTCACATACGAGCCTGTTAATAGCCAAACACTTCTCTCATAACTTCACATAGAATGGAACAATGTTCACCAGGTTACCATAACAAAAAAACTCGATTGGATACGGTACATGAGAAGGAGATTTTTAGGAAAGCTTTTTTGAAATATTTTCTAACAGAATTTAAGAAATTGCGACCTGCAAAACAAGAGGTTGTTTATGACATTCTGCATTTATTTTTTCAATTCAATTCAATTCAATTCAATTCAAAATAACATTTATTTTTTCCATATTTGTGTACCATTAACTCAAATAGCTGGTCATTGGAGTGATTATATTGGTGTATTACTATTTCCAAATTGTGCATATTCTCATGCACAGAATTTCAGAGGGAGATCTCTGAAAATTGAATGACTTTCATTTTTTGGCATAATGTGGAACATTCAGCTTTCTTACACACTTAGAAAAAAAAGATGTAACTTGCAAGACTGAGTGCAACGTTTGTAGTGCATTATTGCACTTCTATTCATATAGGTGCACTATTTTATATATTTTTTAAATCTAAAAATGCGGCAGTTGTATGATTCGAACGCCATGAATAATCGCTATATTCCGAGTCAAATTATTTACCAACTGAGCTGCTAGCTGCTCTCGACTGATGAGCGGGATAATAGGATT
Source organism: Temnopleurus reevesii (assembly GCA_036244855.1). Taxonomy (NCBI): domain Eukaryota; kingdom Metazoa; phylum Echinodermata; class Echinoidea; order Temnopleuroida; family Temnopleuridae; genus Temnopleurus; species Temnopleurus reevesii. The sequence continues at coordinate 17,729 of BQKZ01002205.1, read as the reverse complement.
TCAAATGTAAACTCCGTATAATACGTGAACGGTGACAATCAATGTTCTGTGAAAATATGTCAAAATATCCGATTATGGCTAATATTATTTTCTAATGTCCATCGGTAAATAAGAGCAGATACACAGTTCAGTCGGTAAATCTACTTGAAAAAAAGTGATTTACTCATGGCATGGATTCAAACCCCACAGCTGTAGAAACTTAATATTGTGCAAAATTTCGCACAAGGAAGCTCCCAAATTTCCTAGGTGCGATATATTGCATTTTTTCTTCTTTGTATTTAGCGTACATCGTGGAAGAACTGAACAGGGTACTGATAACGTGCAGGAGAACCAACCCCTGGAATTATTGTGCTCTCAAGGAATGGAAAAAAAATCAGATGAACAAACTGTGAAAATTTGATCAAAATCGGACAGCCGTTCAGAAGTTATGAAGTTTCATATACACAGAGATTTGACGATCGCTGCCCATCGTAGGGATCGGTGCGGTCGGCAACACCGACAGAATCTGTGACGTCATGTCGAACAACGCCTCCTTCACTTTGTACAGAGAATCTTTACAATTTGATTAATTTGAAGTTTAGAGTAAGGATGCAACATGATTCTCCTCAGAATACATGCAGAATCGATAAAGAAATGTTATAACCCGATCGAAAATTGGCATTTTGTTGACTTTTCCGAGAAAAAAATGGAGAAAATGTGAAATGTCGTATACAGAGTGCATGAATGAGGGTTGTCAGACATGACGTCAAGATTCCATCAAATTTGCCAATCGCATGGATCCCATCAGCGATAGAAATCGTATTATCTCTGTGACTTTGAAAATTGATAACTTCTGAACGGGTTGTCCGATTTTGCTCAAATCTTCACATTTTTTTTCATCTGATTTTTCTTTCATTCAATGAGAGCACGATGATTCTAGGCCTGGGATTGTTTCCAATTATTGAGTTGGCCACTCCAGATTACAAAAGACACGTTTATAACAATGTTATCATATCTAAAACAAACCCACAATGTACAGAAGAAAGCACAAAATCATGCAAAATTTCAGATAAATTTAAATCCAAATACAAAGTGATTGTCAATTTTAATTCTTGCATTTGAAATATATTGTCTTGATCGAAGTGACATTGATCTTTATTAATTGTTATGGATTTTCAATTATCTTGATGAACATAATCCGTTGAATTATTCACGGTACCAATCATCGGAAGAAATAATACAAAGAAAAGCATGTAAGACAATCATCCCACCTTTCCAAATCAAGCGAATCAATGTCGGGCGAATAGGAGTGTGTCTCCTTCCGACTGGCTTCCCTAATTTTGGTACGCGGATTTGCGATGAAGCATAACGAAAAGGTTTAGTCTCACATTTACGAATCCCTTTGGTAAATTCATTTTTACGGTCCATACTATGCGCAAGAGGCATGCTTGACTGACACATGAGACTTGTATAACATGAAAGATTTTTATCAATCATATTGCAAAATTCGAGTNCCTTTGTGGAGGCGCCGTGGTGTAGTGGTCGCGACTCTCGCCTTTCAACTAGAGGGTCGTAGGTTCGAATCCTACACAGGGCGTCAATTTCCTTCAGCAAGAAATTCATCCACATTGTGCTGCACTCAACCCAGGTGAGGTGAATGGGTACCTGGCAAGAATATTTATTCTTCGAAATGCCAAGTGCGCCGTGAATGGCTACCGGGCTAAAGCCAGGGTAATAATAATGTAAAGCGCCTTGAGCACTCAGCAGAGTGGATACGTGCGCTATATAAATTGCATCTATTATTATTATTATTATTATAGACTTACGATTGATATCGATCGTAAATGTTTATGTTACGGGCCTCGGGATGGGAGTAAACCGATCGGAAGCTGGGCTCGTTCAGCGTCAGCCTAGCATATTCCCTGTGTATTCCCTACGTCTTTCTGCGCACAAGAAGCGTCAAAGAGATTTGATTAACACCGGCCATACGTTGTCTAGAAACACACTTGTGGAGCTGAGCCTTGCGTGCAATTTTGTCTCGACCTAAACATTCCATTTTAATAAATTGCCTCCATTTTGGGAAGTTAAATGTCATTAATTAGGGCTTCATCGTTCACCATGTTATTCGTTTACTGATGAATGATATTGTGCTTATCATGGCAACATGCACAAAAAGGATGCAAAGATGAATACCATAATTATTACATCCTTGGTAATATATCACCAAGTGTTACGTCGCAATAATTATTGAAGGTGGTTTCATATTATTTCAGGCACTGAATTATATATGTATAATATTCAGTAATCGAAACTATTTTTTTTACATTTAGCAGCACCAATCGGGGGAATGTTTCATCAAGATTTGTCGCAGCGACAAGGAGTCATTTTCCGATAGTTCCCATAGCAACTGTTAGCGATTGTTTTTTTCATCCAATTACAATTAAGGAATTTGTCAGCGCTGACTAATTGTCTCTGCGACAAATCTTGATGAAACACCCCCGGAACTGCTTGTTACGTCACACTATTACAGTGGAAACTCAGTATGACGAGGTATTGGGACCATAAAAAATTACCTTGTAGAAATCTCCTATAGCAGAGTTGAAAAATAATAAGTTACAAAGAGCTAGAAACAGATTTTGTACCTCTTTAGCAGATATACAACGTACCGTATACAGCGTGTGTATTCATTTAACTTTTTTTACGTTTCATATATGCGGGAAAAAAAAAACTAGGAAGGCACTTGGCTGATGCGAAATATGCTCGTCTTGCAATCGACTTTTGCGCATCCTAATGTTAACCAAATATTCCTCTGCGTATAACAGATTGTGGTGTTGTGGTATAGTTTGAAACCCATCCAATTTCCTTCAGCAAGAAATTCATCCACAGCTCCTGCATTCAATCCAGGTGAGATGAATGGCTTCCTGGTATATAAGAATATATATTTCTTGAAATGCTTGAGCGCTGGTTGCAACGATCGAGCTATAACTAAGGTAATCAGGGTAATAATATTGCAGCGCCTTGAACACTCCGCAGTGTGGAGACAAGCGTGCGCTAGTATATAATTTACATGTATTTTAACTTTTATCAAAATGATCGCAAATGTGTGATTGCTCCCTCCTTATAACTTTTTGTTAATTATGTGAGTGCATAATACATGCGCCTTAATTATCTTGACCTAGATTGCAGCTCCAATCAATACATACATATTGCCGTCATTGCGCTAGAAATCAATGTCATATCTATCTCAGTGTGTGCAGCCGCGATACTTGTCAATATACATGCGGTATCCTGGGCGGTGTTTCACCAAGGCGTTCTTAAAGTTACGCACGACTTTACGTTCGACTGGTATCAGTTCTTGCCCTGAATGCGCGTAATAAAGGGAACCATTACGCACAAGAAGGGGTACCAGTCGAACGTAAAGTCGTGCGTAAAGTCTTTCTTATCTTGGTGAAACACCGCCCTGATCCAAATGTTCATAAACTATATAGTGCTTCAAATACAGTGTGTCTCAATAAAAACGTAACACTTTTGAAATGGGTGGCAAATTGAGCATATATAGTTTTATGAAGAAATGTTGATATGTATAGAAAGCTGAAGGATCGACCTTTCATATGAGATGAAAAATTGGAAAAAAGAATCATGCTTCGATGAACAGTGTTCACTTAAGTTAGAGGTATGAAAATGTGCCTGCGCAGGATTTTTCCTTTCAATTTTGGAGAGGTAAGCTACTTGTAGCTTAGCATACAATAAGGTCGATATGAGATATTCAGGATCGATGAAACAACAGGGTATTTTAAATACCGTGAATACCATTCCCTTTTCTCTGATATTCATCAATCCCGAAACATCACCGCCCATTCCCCACCCACACACACAAACGCACACACAAACGCACACACACACTTCCACTCCCATCTTATTGTACCGGGTATAGCAAACAAGTCTTTTTAATGTTTAAAGATGTTCATGTTTCTTTTATTTTTTTTCTTATTTACAACTGCTTTGTTCATCTTGAAATAAGGATCTGACAAAAGAAATCAGTCCATAGTCCACATGGTTATTTTTTTTCTTGCCTGAATATCACGGCTTTTAAAGTATCGATGAGTAATTAAAAGGTACCGGTAAGATTAAGTCTTTCACATTAATGATCGACGTCCACCTTTTTTCTCGATACACGATCTTGCCCATTTCAGCATGTCAGCTCTCCTGACCAGACTGTTGCCCTGTCCTGACGAATTAAGGACATCAATCTCGTGTCGGGAGGTGTGGTGTAGACCTTAATCTTGAGCCATCCCCCGAAGAAGAAGTCGAGAGGCATCATATCAGGTGAACATGGGTGAGGTGTTCTGCAGCAATGGCAAGGTGCCCCATCTTGCGCCCACCATACACGTCGGAACCGTCCATTCCTGCCATGTCGATACCTTGCAACTCTATCAAGTGCAGGGATAACATGTCGATTATTTTTGTCAGATCGTTCATTTTAAGATGAACAAAGCAGTTGTGAATAAGAAGAAAATAAAAACAACATGAACATCTTACATAAAAAGATTTAACTTTTTTTTTTTACAATACGATGGGAGTGGAAGTGTGTGCGTGTGTGTGTGTTTGTGGGGGCGGTGGTTTTTCGGAATTGATAAATAACAGAGCAAAAGGAATGGTATTCAATCTAATCAAAATACCCTGATGATCCATCAATCATGAATATCTCAGATCAATCTTTTTGTAAGCTACAAGTAGCTTACTTGTCCAAAATGGGAAGGAAAATCCTGCGCAGGCACATTTTCATACATCTAACTTAAGTGAACACTGTTCATCGAAGCATGACTCTTTTTTCCAATTTTTCATATCATTAGAAAGGTCAATCCTTCAGCTTTCTATACATATCAACATTTCTTCATAAAACCATATATGCTCAATTTGCCAACCATTTCAAACGTGTTACGTTTTTATTGAGACACACTGTAGAACAGTCATTGTTGTAATATAACGTAGCAACACATGAAGAAATTAGAGTTCAATTATGCAGCATTAGGGTGGAGATCACCAACCTATGGGTGCAAATTTCCACCTTAAAATGTGATGATATTGTGCAAAACTGTGCCCTAATTTGCAGTGTATTTAAAGGGTGCTAATATGGATTTGATGAACAATATCACAACTTTGAATGATATGGCATTATTGGCACTGTTAGATGAAGAAACTATAACACAATATAATCTATTTCCATAAAATTAAGCCAATGCTCCTTTGAAATGCTATCCAAATCGGAACCGGCTTGTGATTGGTATGTCCGCACATCTAAATACACGACGTAAGGGTCTATTGCCCCATAACCCATCTTTTCTTATATGGAAATAGTTTATATCGTGTTCTACACACATCCTACACTTCAACAAAATCTCCCGTCATTCATTCATGCATAATTATGTAACCCTTTATTGTACCATGATTATCTCTAAAAGGCCACACACCAAGAAACAAGGGTGCGCACAGGGTGCAAAACTTCGCTCCTATATTAATAGTTGCTCCCAGTGTTGTATTACTCCGTATCCTTCAAGATGCAAAGTTGCACCCCTTTTCCCGATAGTGTGCAAATGAGACTAACTTCAGCAATTTGAAAAAATGAATCTTCCCTCCTGCAAGAAAATGTACAATTTCCTGCCATACAGCCAGTAGAATTATATCTAAGGTTTACAAGCAAAGAATACGCGATTGCCATTGCCGTGTAAGAAATTCTTTATACTGTACGGCCGTGCAATATGACGCGTTTGACTACGTCACAACAGGAATGTAGAATCTCGTTTATCATGGTTGTAAAGTAGAAAATTTGCGCTTGTGATTTAATGTGTGTAATGGCATGCATGTTCGGGTGCCTGTAGCACAAAAGATGCAATTAAACTTACGATAAATATTTATCATAAGTCTACGGTAAAATGTGTACCAAATAATAAATTACAAAATTAATCGTATCCCTATACGTTACATGACCCTGTAATAACGTTAAATCTTGGGCCTATTTAATACGATTAGTGCATGTTTTTTTAATGCACCAGTCCTCGATATACTCCATATTCATAACTTATCTCTCGTTAAGGTATACACTCCATGTTACAAATATTTAAATTTAACTCTAGTCGATTGTTCCCTGCTGACAGTCTCCGAAAGTTTTAGAATCATAAGATTGCCCAAATCACATAGAATTTCATCAGAGTTGTTACTGTTTTAACGACAGGTTGAAATAATGATGAAAATAATAAAGAACAGATGGTGCCGTAACGAAATAACATGTTGATGTAGAAATAAGTTAATTTATTATTAAGACAAAAGATTTTGCTTTTAGATAAATTTTAAAGCTTAATTCTAAAGACTTTCAGAGCCCGTATACGTATAGGGACCGATCCATTGAACAATAAGTCTTATATTCCAGATTAACATTAATTGTAATTACCCACACGCGACATAATTTAGTCATTCGTCGTGTACAATCAGTATAGTGCACGACAGACAATGCATTATTCATTTCATTGTTTACTCCATTTGTGCATCAACGGGTATGTTTGCGAGTGAAAATTGCAATCAGCATGAAATTTTTTTTTTCCTAAATATCCTGATGTATCGCTCCATTTAACTGGGACAAGGTGCCCAGCAAATAATTGGAACATTACTAATGGATTTCAAACAAGAGTCGATCGGTAACATGTACCGGTGCATTACTTTCAATTCAATTAAATTTTATTTTATCAAAGCAATGCAAACATGATAGCAAAGGAAAAACATATTTGTACATGAACAATACAATGGTACTGAGTGAAAAGTAACAGTTGCTTGGTTGGTACAAAACAAGCATTTTCAAACGAGCATCGAGTATTGAGGGATGTATTCACCGGGTGATAATTAAGGGGCCGAGGGAGTTGCCGCCCCCATCCCCCTGTAAAATTTCGGAAAGGGATATAGTAGGGACTATAACCTAGGACAATTTCTCTCCCCCTCTTTTGCATTCGTTTTTTTT
>BQKZ01002204.1:7704-55319 GCA_036244855.1 Temnopleurus reevesii | reverse complement strand
TTAATTTTGCATACGTGGATCTAGTGATTAAAGATTTGTTCGTTAGGGAGTCAGTATTCTTCTCCCCGAATATGCCGAATGAATTAGCTCTAATGTTGCTGAAAGAAAGAGGTGAAACAAAACAAGAAACAGAAAAAGAGGTGCGGGGGTAGAATTTGCTAAAGTCTCATATAACGAAATTGAAGCAACGCAATTTAGAAAGTAAAGAAGCATTCAAACGTTAACAACTTATTTAGAATCTTTCTCTCAATCATTATCATTGATTGAGCAGCATAACAATAATTCGATTTGTTAAAATAATCATAACATCTTCTTTAGTCGATTATGTTTGAGGCTGTCGTGCAGTTTGTCGACTTCCAAAAGATATTCCTCTCATCGAGAACAACAATTCATCTTCATTTGTATGCTTCACCGATTCGTCGGTTGAGGGCTCTATCGAAATAAGGAAAAAAATCAGAGAAATGTTAAAAACGTGAAAAGCACTTTGATTCATGTTTGACGTGTATCGAATGAAAAAGGAAAAACCGAAAAAAAAGGAGAAGTGGAAAAATAGAAACTACCGACAAAGCCAAAAAGCTAAAGAGAAGTGAATATATAAATCGATGTAGCTCGGCCACAGTCCGGAAACTACTTTTCGGCTCTGCGAGGAAATGTTCAATCACCATGCATCATTATTGTTTGACTAAAAAACTGAGTCGACGGTGATGCGGGCTCCTCATCGATTGAACCAAACAAGCGAGAAGAGTTATATTACATTGGAACACCAAGGAGGATAAATAGAGATGGAGGGGGAAGAAGGAGGAGGGGTGTGGGATGTAATATTCACGCGCTGGTACCGCGGGATTGGAAAGGCGGATCCAGAATTTGTCAATTGGGGGGGGGGGGGGGCTCTTTCCTGTCGGTGGAGAAAACATATTTTCAGCATCGATGTATCCTTATAGCCCAAAAGCGCTCAATTGGGCATAAGAAAAGAGTTCGGAGCTGTCCACCACCAATATGATTTTTTCATCGGGCCAGTGCCCCTTTCCGCCCCCTCCCTTGGATCCGTCTACATCCCTGGCGACGAGGAAAATTCGGATGCGTGTAGCGTCTTTGGTTTGCGCGGGAGCTGTGATTATGTTACCGTTTTATAGATTTGTCGAGAGCGGGTTGATATGGTTTGATGTTGCGTGAGTGGAATTGTACTTAACGCCATGTGATATGAGCAAAAGTCAAAGTTAAAGATAACTATAGAGTGAGCGAGCGTCTAATAGTCCATAGTTTGAAAATGTCAGGGAACATTGCACAAGTTCGTCTTTTTAAATTTGACAACGACTGCGAACTCTTGTATTTCAATACTGGGACAGACGAAGAAAATACCAAAAGTACAAGTGACATAAATGTATGTCTTTGGTGGGGTTTGGTACGGTTCTGTAGATAACTCTGAAATTTTGTCACCTTTGCAATCAAAGTCTTGTTATTTTTTTAAATTCCAGAGACCATGTTGGCTTGAAAAAAAATTAATTTAGGCCATTATTTACAAAAATGTTTGTTTTCTAGATTCTGCTTAAACATAAAGGAAAAAGTACTCAACGCGCACATTTCTTTTGGAATGACAAGAATCTTAATGATGTCTAAAATGATGATAAATTTGCACCTTAATATGACAATACTATTTCTGTAGTAAAGCATTTTCATTACTTCATCTTTTCACACTTTTTTGTTGCTTAAAGCCACATTCTTCCCACATCCTCTAAGCTCTCTATCTCCCTCTTTCTCTCTCTCTGTCTCTGTCTCTCTCTCTGTCTATTCATTTATCTATATAGCTTGCCTATCTCTCCCTCCCACCCCCACCCCCGTTTTTTTTGTCTGTCTTAAATCTATTTTTTGTTGCTTACATAAATATCGGCATGATCATAACCGGCATCATAAGTAACACAAATATCATCGTTATCCAGTTCATCATACCATCATCATTGTCATCATCATCATCATCATCATCATCATTATTATTATTATTATTACCACCGTTAAAATCACCGGCTTTACGAATGTTATGAGTATCATCATCGTCGTCATCAGAATCGTCACATTCTATCATCATCATCATCATCATCATCACCGTGCACCACCACCACCACCACCACCACCACCGGCCACCCCATCACCATTAACATCATCATCATGATCACCATCATCATCAACACCATCACCATCGTCATCACCAACACCATCATCATTATCCTCATCATCTTCTTCTTCTTCCTCCTCCTCCTCCTCCACTTCCTCATCATCATCATCGTTATCACCTTCCAGCATCATCATCATCACCACCAACACCATCATAATCATCATCATCATCTTCTTCCTCCTCCTCCTCCTCATCATCATCATCACCACCATTATCATCATCATCATCAGTAACAGCAATAGCATTACCATCATCATCACCATCATCAACATCATCATCATCATCATCATCATCATCATCATCATCATCATCATCATCATCATCATCATCATTATCATTACCATNAAGTGAACACATATATCTCTTTAACTCAGCCTTTTATACATATATCATATGCCTATTTCAGGAATGTGAGCATTGAAGAGAAAATAAGAAATGTTCCAAACTACTGAACTTTTCATGAAACTCGTTTGAAATCGTCTGAAAAGAAGGCTTTAAACAAAACCCTAAATTCTGAATTGAGGTTATAATATGTACTCTCACTGCTCACATACCTGCCGTTTAATGCATTTGCAAACAATGATTTATCTATCCTTACTACTCTTGTGTTCATAAATGACACATAATCAAACTGAATAAACACCTTTAATTTCCAATACAGTCAAAACTCAGTTTAACCGGGTGTTCCACGTCATTATGTATTTTGCCTCGGCAGAAACTCCACCAATTTATAGCCAGAATTACACTTTCCCATTGGAATCCGACCGTTACATCCTGAAATCAAACGCATCCAGAAATCTGACCCCGTTATACAAAGTTTCCACTGTAAACAGACTGCATTATTTTGTCCTGTAAAACACACCATAATCATTTAAACAAGCAGATCAGTAATTCAAATGACCTTCCCTTTTCATTCAAAATAATCATAGACATTCATCACCCGTTTTGCAAATTATTCCAAATATGTCTTTCTTTAAATGTTAAACTAATCAACACGAATGTTGTATGCTTTTCAGAAACCTTTCGTGATATAGGTATTATATTTTGCTTTTACTTCAACTCATCCTGACTTATTCTCACAGTCCAAAATCTACCAAACCAACTATCTTTCAAATTGCTAACTTCGTTTCGTCGCTGAGCGGTTTGTTTACATTTGATTCCGCCCTCTACGTTCTTTGCATCACCGATTCCCATCTCTTTGACTTTCACACGTAGGCCACTTTCCGCCTGACCGCCCCTGACACTCTGTAATTTACACATGTGTATGAATTTAAACCTCTCATTTTTAACATAACTACACAAAATATCATTCTACATGTTATCTTTATGAAAGCATGAATCATGTATCATTCCAACTTACTTCTTGTTCGGCATTCTAACAGCTTCATTTCAGCTAAATTTGGACATTAATTGGCTCAATCTTTGAAGAAGAACATCATTTCTTCACGCTGACGGCAAACTGCGCTGACCTTTGATCTTGTTTAATCAAAGGCAAATCAAAAGACAATAAAGTGCGCTGACCTTCTATCTGGTCGCCTAAAACAGGCAAATCAAATTAGAAAATAGGTTTGCTCGGCAAACCAATCATAATCATCATCATCATCATCATCATCATCACCAATCATCATTATCATCTTTACCATCATCTCCACCACCCCATCACCATCATCATCATCATCATCATCACCATTATCATCATCATCATCATCATCATCATCATCACCATCACCACCATCATCATCATCATCATTACCATTATCATCATCATCATCATCATCATCATCATCATTACCACCATCAAAACCACCACCACCAACACCATCATCATCATTATTATCATCATCATCATCATCATCATCATCATCATCATCATTTTACTTCTATAGTGACAGTGCCCCCCCCCCCTTCCCCCAGGAATTAAGAGCGAATGCTCCCGTTTGTCAACGGTCACCATCGTTTGTATACGGCACTCGATCGTAATCCCTTGGTACCTATAGTTCAAGAAAACTAATACTAAAACGTCAAAACCACATTTAGGACCGTCATTTCTTCAAAATTAAAACTAAATCAAGCTCATCAATTTTCAAAGTTTGTACGAGCTCCCACTCACCCAACAAAAGAAAACGATCTATTAATTGCAAATGACCGTGTTTAAAAACGTTCAGGTTACACGAGGAATATACTCCCGCTAAAAAGTATACTCGCACAAGAAAAGGCTACTGCGTATTAAATGCTTTTTTATGGGGAGAATTATTAAAAAGTGAAGTATTTGTAAGGATTCCCTGATCATGCTGTTATAGACTCATGAAAGTCAATTTCATTCTCGCAGTTTACGGGGATTTGTCGCCGGGAAGCTAGCGGGCGACGTCGCGTGCCTGGCCGTCTAGAGACCAGCCAGCGCACGTGGGCTCCTCTCTCGCGGCACGTCGAGTCGAGCTGGGAGGAAGAAGGGGGACTTTTATTGAGTTATTAGACATTTTCATTGTGCCTTATCAACTCGCCTGGGATTGGCGTGAAAAAAAGCTTCCAATCTTAAGCCGCCGAGAGAGTACTAATGTCTTCTTGAAGATGTTTCCAAGTATAAGCTCTCGATTCGTTTACTTTTATAAAAATGGGGTGCATATTGGAACTTTTAATCCTTGTTCTATATATGGAAAGATGCAAAATACTCTTTGAAAATCCTTCTTATAAGAAAGAACTTAATGTTCGATAAGGAACCGTTTGGGCATCTTTATGCAATGTTTAAGATTATCAGTGATAAAAAGAATTATGTTGTAGTTCCATACATTCTATCAATAATCCAAAAAGGTTGTTCAAAGGTCTCGAAATGGTTCAGAATAAAATATGATTCCCTAAAACCATTTCAAGACGTTCTTCAAGAACTTTTACAGATTTTCTTTTTACTCTTCAGGAGTTCCCACTCACTGTGACAGTAGTATTTTCAGATTGCACCTCTCGTGCAACTAAGTACTTTAAAGAGTGTACGATCAGTTCCCAAGATAACTTATCATTCGGTGTGTGCTTTTTTTCTTTTTTTTGCGGGGGAGGGGGGCGACTCCTCATACCGGGTAAACCTACGCGAAGCTAGACCCATCGCCCACGATCTATCAAAAGAGGAGTACAAGCAAAATTTTTTTTTTCACACGAGCAGAAAAAAAATTGGTGAGCAGAACCAAAAAAGTTTGAAGAAAATCGGACAAGTAATGACAAGGTTATACCTTTTTAAAGATGTGAAAAAATAAGAAAATCAACGTAAATTCACAGACATGTTGCCAATTTGATGACATCATGGGTGCACTAGATAACTGCAATTTTCTTTACATTTATGGAGCAAAATTCATCATTTCTACAGAAAGATACAAAGTTTTCATTAATGTAAACTTGCAAAAAAGGGGATCTACCTATTTATAATCAAGATATCATATCATTAACATTTTGAGGAAATCATATCTTAGGGGGGAAATTAACATTTTATAAAATTGTTATGAATACAATACATGGTCAGTTGTGAATCGCTGACGTCATCAGTTTCCAATTTGTCTAAATAGTTAAACATAACTTTCCTATTAGTTGTCTGATTTGTCTTTGTTTTTCTTGTTCTCTTCATTTTATCTTTCTGCTTCTGATAATGAAACATTATTTTGACCAGACTCTTCTTTTAACAATAGTGTATGATGAACTTATAAAGTTATACAACTTAATATGCCCCCTCCGGGATTCGAGGCAACCACATTCTCATTGTAAGACTGCTGAGCCACAAGCCCGACTAAGAACATTTGTCTTTATCTTTTTTCTATCGTTCTTGAAAAGACTTGATTTTTTTCTTAATTGAAACAACTTAACCAATTTTTCCCATAAGAAATATTCTGTTATCTTACTGATTTTGATTTGGTTTGCAATTTTGGGTTTGCAATACCGAACTTTAGTGAGTTTTTTTCAAGAAAAAAATCATTTTGGAAAAAAGCAAGTGATAATTGCAAAATGGCGGATTTATTTTTAAGTGAACCTACCAAATTTCCTTCAATCCTTTAGTTTTCAAGTCAGTATGGTTGATTTATTTTTCAGTATACCCACCAAATCTCCTCCAATCTTTCAATTTTTAAAATCTCCCGGTTGTATAAGATGAGGTTTCTCTCGTGTTTACGTTTCGCAGCCCACTCCAGAAAGCTCTTGAACATGTTGAACGCTAGAAATCTGCTATTCATCCCCCCTCAGTTGGGCCACTCCCCCATCACACATCTACCAAAGGTACACATCAAGTTTGCCTCTCTTGCTTCTAGTCCGTTGCACTTCATAGATTAAAGCTGCATTACTGAAAAGTATTTTTCCCAAAACTTAAAGCCGACTCATATCTTTGCGTTTTTAGCCTGAGTCGGCTGAGCGAAAAAAAAAAACGCTCCCTGGACCCAGAGAAGCAGGTCAATCGGTGGACTGACGTTCGGCGTGAACGTCAGTCTACCGTCTGTTCCACGTGAAATTTTTAAAACGCTGGACCGACGCAGGCTAAAAACGCAAAGGTGTGAGTCGGTCTTAACATCAGAGTTTGTTTCAGGCACAAATACGGTTTTTTAAGGATGTCCCCTCCCCGATTCCTTGTTTTTTTTTATTTTTTTCAAACCATAAAACTTTGTATCTACAGCTACAGTGAAAATGGAATTCGACTTGGTATTTTGAAAGAAATTGAAATAACAATAAGTGAAATTTGCATTTTTCTCGAATTTCAGACACGCTAATTAAAGCCATGCATGTTTGACTTACGTTTGGAATCTTGTAAAAGCTAAACAATATTGCACGGACGATTTTTAGAATTTTAAGATTCTTAATATAAGTTAAGGCCACTCTTAACCGAATGACTGAAATTGTAATCCAGTTATTATACATCTGAGAATGACCAAATGCAACTGTTTTGAATGTCATTAATCAAATTGTAATGAATTTCACAAATGAATGATATCAGTTATTCAATGAAGTCTCTCGGTCCAGTACACATCTTTAAAAGTTCAATCATTTAATTGGAAAAAGGATTTAATTCCAAACATATTCTGGGCACTCTATTATAACAATGTTTGGCTTGAAATTGATTGATGTGATTTTCATCTAGAAGTCAGATTCTCTCTTATACCCAAACTCAATGTCGATCAAATCGTAGCCACTTGACAAAGTTTGTCCAGCACGCAATAGATGAAATACATGAACATGCTACTGGTTGTTTTTCCCCTCCAACAATATCAAACATTTCCCCCTCTTAATAATCGTTCAAAAAACGAGGACAAAACTCAACAACCTTCGGTGTACGATTTCATGTTTATACATTCAAACTTGGCTTCCAGCGAGCATTGATGAGAACAATAGTGAACAATCAAAGTTATAGATCAAGAATTAAACAAAAAAAACCCCTCATGTTTGGAGTTGCTAATCGTTTGCTTTATGCATTTATTGTTTGGCTTCCTCAAACGTTTAAACAACGATCCGGTTTTTAGACAAGAACTTTACAAAGTTTACACACCCTTCGAGTCGAGTCTGGCTCGAGTTTTGCTACTTAAGCACGTCATATTTTGTCATTCGCTTGCAATCTAGAGATCGTTTCACATTTTAAGTTTGATTTTGTGTAAATATGATGAAAAATAAAGATGTATGTATGTTGGTCTATACTGTAATCTTAACAGGTTTGAATTGTAATATCAACGAGATAATTAATGATAAAAAGAAATTAATAGTTTGCCAACCAAGTCTTGAATTACGTCCATTTGCAAAAATATGCTGCGATTGTTGCGATTGCATGGGATATATTTTAATCAGTGGTCGGTGTCTTCTTACTTTTGTTGGATGGAAAGTTTGTGAAGGAGGGGTTAAAATACACCATGTATGGTTGGTTGCAAAACTGGAGAAGGGTCGAGAAACCCACCTAGTGGTTCAGTATGTGCTACTAAAGGAAAACAGATTTGGCTTCTGAAACGCCACGAACTTTTCAGAAAAGGCTTTCTTTCTGAAACTTCACAAGATTAACTTTCCTATGTGAATTGGGGTGGGAGACGCCCATCGTGCAGTGTAGAAGACACGGTCATGAAGGTCGAAGAAAGAGGGGCCCATTCAGGAATGATTATTTGCTCAATCGCGTACTAGTGACAGCTGAGGAGTAAAGCTGTCGCCAACAAGTAAAGAGTCAAGTTTACCTTACGTGCCAACGGCCACCGACTAGCCCCCCTCCGCCCCGTCTCCCCGCGCAATGGTATGCTGATGACACGACCACCAACACCACCATAAATCAACAATTTCCTTTCCTTTATATTTCCTCTTGAATTACATCAATTGTTAAGTGGTATGATTACTGCAAATTGTAGAGATTTCTATAACCCTCCCCATTATTCATATTTTCGCTTTATGTCTAGAGGTTGTTTGTTTTGTCATTTGAAAATGTCGACGATTGTTAAAAGGAGCTAGATCAATAGATAATAATCTTTCGTAAGATTGACCTTTCTTCCGCCTCATTCCTTTTTTTTTTTTTATATATATATTTAGAAAAAAAGGTAGAAATGTTGTGAAGAGTAAGTAGAAAGATTAATATTTGCCGTATTAAACCTCGTTTTGTTTGATTTTCTGACATTGCATTGGGTAACTATTTCGCCCTAACATGTAGTATTCTTTAAACTGAAGATGAAGTGGGCCACTTCGAAACATGTTCTCATTAAAAAAAAGTTGTGTTTTCTTTGTTATATTATTATTTTAATTCATATCGTGTCGCTCTTTTTTTTTTTTTATAATTTTTGCCCTGTTTGTCATTCATTAAATAAAATAATTGCACTTGAAATTCTTATCTTCTATTTTTTTCTTTTGTCATTTCTCCCTGGAGCTAATGTGATAATTTCCATGAAGACGTACCCCATCCATTCTGTTTGTTCCCCTTTTTTGTATTCTAGATGAAGTTAAATTCAAATTTATTTACGAAAAATCATATACAATTATATCATACATGATATTTTATCTTACATTCCATATTATAATTTCCCTTTGCTTTTTCCAGAACAGTTAAATATTATTTATCATAGCTTTTAGAACTCGGAGGACGAAGGGAGGGGGTTCGGTATGAGCTACAAATTGTGCGGAAACAGCAATATCAAGCCTGTTCCGATTACAGAGGAGCATTGAATTTGCGTTCGACTTAATTTTTCGGAAATATATAGATTATATCGTGTTCATATTATGAATCCCCTGCACTTCTCAAGATCTTCCGCGGTCCCTGGCCCCACTTTCTAATAGTGCAGCATTCTCATTGGTCAAAAGTTATCGCTGACTTCCCAACTAACGCTTCCCTCCGCTGTGCAGTGCGCTGCGCACAACCTTGAAACTTGTTCTCCGCAGCAAGTTTTATTCCACAAAAGAGCAATCGCATGTACATTTATGTGTTCGTTCAGCGCATTTGATTTTCAGTATGTACAGTTGCAATGATGGCGCTCTTCAAGTATATGAGGATCACGCCCCTGGAAATCATACGCACAATGATCGCAGATGCACCTACATAAAATGACGCAATGTTTTCAAATATATTGGTACAACTATATAGACAAGTTTATTTGTGTTTAATACAAGAGATATAAGCACTGATTTATCTCAGCTCTATTACGGAACCAAACGTTATTTTTTGGTGGATACTTTATGGTTAATTCAATAATAGTTCTAATGCCTGCAATTAAGTCATGGTACAAAAATAAATAAAATGAAAATAGCACTTGTCTCTTTTTGGCAAATCTAATGACAGATTAATAAGGATTGTACATTAATATATTTAAATATTCACGTAAACAGAATGATGTGCAATCGAGAAAAGTATTAAGTGTCTCATGGGCACTAAATTTACGCGATTTTATTTCAATGATATAATAACACGATATAAACTATGTTAAAAAAAATATTTCACAAAACGAATCATAAATTTTGACTGGCACGATCGATTTTGATAAAAATAAAGCCCATTGTCTAGTTAAAAGGAGAGTCTACCCCAAATTCATCATTTTTAGAGAAAGATACACAGTTGCAGTTTGCATTAATGAAAACGTGCAAATAGAGGATTTACATCATCTAAGATGAAGATATCTTCTGGCTAAAGTTGCGAAAGAGTCATATTTTTGGGGAAAAGTAGCATTTTCTAACACTGATATGAATATGATGATTGGTAAATTGTCCACATATAACGTCATCAGTTGCCAATTTGTCTAAATATTTGAATAATCATAACTTTCCTATATTAGTTGTCCAATTTGTCTCAAACTATTTTTGGGTTTTGTTTGTCTGATTTTTTCTGCTCCTGTCGAAGAAATATTATTTTGGGATGGACAATTCTTTTAAAGAATAATCCTGTAGTAATATGTATACACGATTTCCCTAAATATATCCAGTCTTCCGCATACATTCTTGTTAAGACACTTTGTACATTCACTGTATTTATTTGGAATTTGTCCGGTTATTATTAGGATCCAATGCCGAATATTTTAACCATCACCAAAACGACCAAATTTTATTCATGAAATTGAAAATTTAGTTTACTTTCCAGTCGAGTGAAAATATCTGAAAAAGGAGAAATAATGAAGGAGAGTTTGGCGACGAGTAATATGATAATACATTAACAGCACAGACATATGCACTCACTCACACATAAAATACACCTCACATTATGCACTCTTGCACATTCGCCCCTTTTTGTATATGTTTTTATTACAGAAAACGTAAAACACTGCGTACAAGCGCACCTGAATTTGAATCGTTTTGGTGATCTGAGCTTTCTTCTGCAGAGCGCCCACTCGCGATCGATTAGGAGAAAGCAAAATTATTATTCATGTGATAAGCTCTCCTCAAATGAACATAATGAATATTCATTAATGTGCTGAAAAGAAGGAAAAATTCGTTCTGGTAGATTTCGGAAACGCGTCACTATAGTCTGAAATAATTGTACAATAGATCTATAGGCGGGTTTAAAAATAGATTCAAATTTCTTACACTTTCTATACACACAAAGGTTGGCCCGATGCTTGCGTAATACATGCAGAGTGAATTCAAAGTTTTGTAACTAATGTAACTAATCGATTTAAGGAATACTACGTAGCTTCTAGAGTCAAACCTGTCCATAAAGACCATCGGGGTTGTGAGAAACAGAAAAGGGGATCTTAAACAGCAGATTGTCTTTGTCGATAGCTTCCTTTCCACGCAAAATGCTTTCTTGGGAGTCATGAAAGATGGCCTTTATGGACAGATGGTCGTTAAAGGCAGGTCTGACTGTCGTCGATCGTTTGCAAGAAACTTGCATAGTAAAGATTTAATCTTTCATTCAGGGGGGGGGGGGCACCACAGTGAAAGGTTGTGTACTCTAGCTTACAGACTACCTTTACAGTTCCTTTGTAAGTCCTATTACACTGGATAGAGGAGTATGCATTCCATTGTATTTGTTTACCATCTGAACAATCAAACTAAAATACAGAAAAAGGCCATGTTCACCAGCTGGATTGCAATCGTTCACCAAACCATTATGTTAGAGATCCTTTCTTACATTGACCGATAAATGTTACCCAGTCACATGAATGGAAGTGGATAATAAGATTGGGCCAACAAGACAGGTGGTGGTATTTTATTCTGAAATAGATGCTGAAACCCTGAGATTTGGAATTAATTGTGAGAATGAGTTGGTGTTCTCATTGTTCCGAAATAGTTATTTAGCTCGCAACTGAATATGTAGTTTGAACATAAATAAGTTGAATAGCTTTACGACAATCCACTTTTATAAAGATACTTTTTCTTGTGAAAGCTTGTCCACCGGCTTGTGTGAGTGAAAGGAAATGCTTTAAGTGATACAATGCAAACATAACATAGTAGCACAAATACTTTTTAGTCAGGCCAGTTATTATTAGATAAAAAACAATGGTCCCATTTCCCATTTCAATAAATGTATCTTAAAAAAGTATTAATATAGTCGATATGATGCATCATATGTTTTCATGCTAGGTAATGGTTATAGGTCCCCCTAAAACACTTCCCAACAGGTACATGTATGTCAGGAATCCAGAAACCAGAGCCCTGTTACAAAACAAAGTTGCGATTAATCGCAGGTCATAAAATGAAACGCAACTCAGTTTTCAACCAATCAGGACCACGTATTTAGGACTTTAATTTTGAAAATTTGGTTTCAACGCATATTTTTATGCAACATGGCACAGTTCACTAATTAAAGCAAATTTTACGCATACCTCTAATTCAAAGGTTGGTAAAGATAACTCGAAAGCTTGTCCGATTGGTATTGTAGTTCAGTTATTTCTATCAACTTTAACCCCTAAACTGCTGCGGGCCACGTTTGTGGCCCAAGTATGTTGTACTGTAAGGACCCCATTGGAAATAAGCCTTTCGGCTTTCATGGGTCATCCTTGTCATGGTATCGTATATGTTTATATCTGACGAATAAAATCAAATCAAATCAAATCAAATCAAATCAAATCAAGAATTTGAAACTGCCATACCTAAAATCTGTGTGCATGACAAAAGGATACAGAACTATTGTGCATGAACCACTTTCTCAAACATCCATCTGGTATTAGTTGTCAATAGTCATTCATGACTCTGGGCTGAAAAGAATTCTTCCAAACTTCAGTGGCATTACACAATGGACTGATATGTTAGGGCATATGTGGAATTCTTTCCAAGCTCATTATTGATACACACAGAGCTTTTTAGTACAGGGCTTTGACTTTCACTTTTATTTCACTCCTAATTACATATTCAAAGCATTGTTTTAGGAAAGATCATTTACTAGAAAACTGTAATACGTTTTGCCATGATATTTTACAGTATTTGAGAATAAGTTGTGTAAATTCCAACATCATACCACTAGCATTTATAACAAAAATGAAGGTCAAAGTAACCTATGTTTTTTGTGGAATTTATTGCATCAAGAAAAGTGTTCAGCAGTTTATGGTTTAAAGAATGCAACGTATTTGTTACCAAGAAATGGACAGAATAAAGACTGTATAACCATGGCATGATATCATTCATTAGGTTCAAGGGAACAATACAAACCGTTTTCCATACTGATTTTAGTTTGGTAGGCATAATTAGTAATCATGAATATTCATCAAGGAAGTTAGGGTGTTGTTATTTATATCATCATATCAATATTTATTGCACTTGATCATTTTGGACGTTAGAGGGCACTTTTCAAGAAATGAATGCTAAGGTACGCTTGTACGCAGTGTGAAATATAAAATAAACAGGCAACAGATTAATGCGTATAGTGAAATTCTGTTAACATATTTATTATGTACACATTTAAAGCACCAATAATTCAATTTTAAAGAGTTGAAATAACATCTTTACATCCCGATAAATATTATTGAGTTCCACAGTAAAGTGTAATGATATATGTTTTTAGAAAGAACGGAACATTCTTGCGGAATAAAATTTCGGTCGTTCAGTTAATCGTTTTCCTGTTTAATAATCTATGCAGAAATATTTACTCGAACAACCAAGTATGAAATTAAACATCAAATATTATGAATCAATCGGAGCATTGATTAGATAATAGGTTACAATTTGAAAAGAGGAAATGTCAGTTAAACATACAACAAAACTGAACTCTAAAATAGATTCATCGTCTTTGGATCTCTATACAAAAATTTCATATCACGATGCATTTTGGTCTTAGTAAAAATTTGTTATCTTGTTTGGAAAAAAATTCTCCTTTTTATAACACAAATGAGAATTTTCTCAATTATGACTAAGTCTTTTCATTGTACCTCAAATATATCTGAATGCCTATATCTAAAACCTACTCAGTATTCATTATATGTGTTTGAGTAGCACCATGCAGTGACGAAATAATCTAAAATTGAAAAGGAATCAAATAAATATTGCTTTGACACCGATCGTTTATAATGAAGAAATATTAATGTGCAACGAGTTGACAAATTGTTTTCCATGCGTAAAATAGGTGTATAAAATTGGGGGAGGATTCTCGCACGCATTTTAGTTTGAATATCAAAACCCATGGCCAACCATAATGGTCGTTTGTATACTACGGACCATTAGAAGGATTGCTTTCACTCGGAGTCGGCGTTAGACGAACTACTTCTCCGCTCTATTTATGGGTAATCTGAATTCACAGTGATTTTGTGTGTGAGGTGGTGATCTGGTGAAAAACTGACACACGGTTTATTTTGTGTGTGTGTGTGTGTGTGTGTGTGTGTGTCTATGTCGATTCTATTAAAATAAACTTTGAACAGACTTTGATTTATTATCTAAAAAATGAATTTTACTCTAGTCCACAAAGTATTAATTATCTGAAGCACCACCTCTCCCGAAACAAATCAACATCTTTGAAATTACACGATATGAATCTGTTTCGTTCGGTAAAATAATACTGAGAGCCAGAGTTGAATCTAACATCGAGGATGTTTTGCAGTGTTGTACAGTCCCGTGTATTCGACTTCCTGCCGTTATGGTTATATATGTCGGCTGATGATATCTCCAAATTTTTAGCATGACAGTCTGTATCCAACTCGGGTCACTGTATCGTATACGTACTTTTGTACCATCCTGCAAATAATTCAGAAAAACATATTCTTAGTTATATGTTGTATTATTAGTTATATGATGAGTTATAGGTTACAATGACAGTTATAAAGATCTAAGACCAGCGTAAAAAATATATAACATCAGTGGCATGTATCCCATTCACAACATTTAACAACATTCTGAAATCTTTAATATTTATGATCCTTAATTCCAGCTTGACCCCTAAAGGAGCCGGAAG
This sequence comes from Temnopleurus reevesii, assembly GCA_036244855.1. Taxonomy (NCBI): domain Eukaryota; kingdom Metazoa; phylum Echinodermata; class Echinoidea; order Temnopleuroida; family Temnopleuridae; genus Temnopleurus; species Temnopleurus reevesii. Next base: position 40,362 of record BQKZ01002204.1, on the reverse strand, counting down.
CCAAGTGCCAAAAATCAAAAAGATTTTTTTTGCTATGCCAGTGCTCACACAACCACTAGGGATTGCGCACCGGTGTAGTGGTTCTGACTCTTCCCTTTCAAACAGAGGGTTCCAGGTTCAAACGCAACCTATGGTTTAAGGTTTCTTCTGCATTACATATTTACCTCACTTGGGTCGACTGTTTAGTACTCGACAAAGGTGAGTGGAAAGCTCAATAATAATGATGAAAAAGTTTCATCATCGTTGTTATTTTGTTGTTGTTGTTGTTGTTGTTGACTGCTGTTATTGATGCAAATATAATTCTTATCTCCGAACCAACATACCTGTATACCGTACATGTTCTCCAGCCGAATGTACCACATTGAGCCTGTCTACTCTCCTTCACGAATCGCCGCGATCCTCGACGAAATGTCTGCGAATACGTCTGCAGAGGACAATTGCTGGAAAAAAAATCAAGCAAAAAATTAACTTTTTTTATCCAAGAAAAATAATCGTTGGATTAAAAGCAAAAGACTTTGAGGACATGATTAAAAAAAGTGAAAATCTGTACGGTTAGTAAATAGTTTATTATGTTGTTTTGGTAAATATCAATAAAAAGTCGTGCGAATGAAATAATGTTGCCCAGTTTCTTGGGTTCGACAGGGACAGTATCGGAATTACATGCCATTTTGAGCTACGTTTTTATCTGTTTTACCGCAGTCACTCATCGAGAAACTCTTATAATGAAATAATAGAGTAAATGCTAACATATGAGAAGGAAAAGAGAATATTACATTGCCCACACGGACGGCTCCAAGTTATGAAGAATATCGGCAAAAGAATTACACCAGAGAATTCTCCATTTTGGACGATTAACCCTAACTTACCTGGGGGGGGGGCCATAATGGCCCCCCCCCCCCTGGACGCTTCGCGCCGTAAGTCCGCAACGCGAAATGCTACGGCCGCAAAATTTAATGACTTTTTTCTTTCACTTATCGCGCAACTTTTGAGACCAAATTTAGCGCGCCCGCGTGTAAGGTTGCGAAGCCACGCCCCTTCGAAAAAAATTTGTCAAGCCCAAAATTGCTCAAAAACCTGGTTTTGTGTACAAATCCAATGGAAATTGGGATTTTGCAATAAATTCACATAAATTGCAATATTTTCACTAAAACTAATTGAAATAATTCAATATTAGTGTCTTCCTGGCTGAAAAGTAGTAGGGAATAATTTCCCACCAAAAAACAATGAAAAACAAAAGGTCGATAAAACATAGAAATACATAAGAAATTACTAAAACAATAAAATACATAGAGAAATGAAATGTGATACCAACATTTTTTTTTGTAATAATGTTAGAAATGATATTACAAAGCTATAGGGGAAAAAATCAGATATCAAAAAGCTCTAAATAGTGATTTGGAGCCAAAAATATGATTTTATGCATAAATTAGCATAATTAATTAATAACAAATCAATAACAATATTTTTTAGAAATCTGAATATGCATTTATGTAGTTTACATGATACTCTATCCACGTGCAAATTTTCACGGCGATTGCGCGATCCGCGGCCGAGATCTGAAGGGGGGGCCATAATGGCCCCCCCCCCCCAGGAATATCACCTCTCGAAATAGCCCAGGTAAGTTAGGGTTAAACAGTCCAGAAATGAAATATTATACCTGGCATATTTCTGAAAGGCGTTTTACAAACCCTTTGCAATCAATGTACCTAATATATTCTGATAAAATTATCCTTAGAATAATGACTCAATGAAAAAAAGGGTCATTCTAAAAAAACTTTTCTTGTAGATTTGGACTTGATTTTACAATATTTTGTGAACTTGAATGGCCATGCATGGAAATGTGTTGCACTCACCGTCTTTCGCATCTCATACCCCCTGTCCCAGAAGGACAGCTACACCTGTTGTTTGGTAGACAAGTCCCGCCATTTTGACACGCTGGGCGGCATCGAACACTGCCGACTGTGGAAAAATACAGAGATAAATTATATTTGATTATCTTGATTTAATTAAATCACGAGTGTGTTCCAACGTGTGTATGCTTGTCTATATGTGTGTATGTGGGACACAAGAAACAAAGATATATTCCGTTTCTCATGTATTAGCGTGTGTATATGTGTATATGAATGTCTGTACGTGTGTGCAATTTTCGCTATTATGACACAAGTTCGATCATTTTGATACGATGGACGGTATTGAACACTGCAAAAGTTAGAAGATAAGCACGGATGTATTCTGTTTAATTTGAAATTAACTGGGAAAGCCTATACAACATACATAACAAAAATGTATAGAGAATATTGGTAAGTATATGAATAAACACGAATGAATGTGCAAATAAATATATGAATATATAAACATCAATGAATAACACGATATAAACTATTTCCGAAAAGTTAAGTCGAACGTAGACAATAGATCCGTAAGCCGTCTATTCAACTGTGCGGACACAACAACGACAAGCCGGTTACGATTTCGATAGCATTACAAAGGAGCATAGAATTTGCGTTCGACATAATTTTTTCGGAAATAGTTTATATCGTGTTGAATATTCATTCATTCATTCAATCATTCATAGATTCATTCATTCATTCATCTTTTCATTCATTTATATATACATTCATGGGTGGATGAACAAATTAATGACTTGATTAAAAGATAAACATATCACCTCGTTGGCAGAGCGATCCGTATCTTATTTGGTCATGCACTGTTAGTTTTCTTGCTAGTGCCTCCATTTCAAAGGGATAACACGCTCTCGCTGTCTCTATGTTTCTCTCTGTCTGAATCAGTCTCTCCCTTCCTTTATATTTGTAGATTCATCTACATTTTCACTTACATATCTGTTTTCTCCATAAATGTAATTACAATTAATTCCAATATCAACAGGACACTGCCGATAAAAAAGTTTCATATGTTTTACATATTAACATGAAGACTATTTGGCGGGTATGTTAAAAAAAAGGAATATACATAATACATAAATAAATAAATGAATCAATAAATGAATAAATAGATACATATATAAATGAATGAACGAATAAATAAAAGAATATGTAACTTACCCAGTTGGCATAGTGATCCATGATATCCCGCGGTACATCTACACTTGTTGATTCCGATACAAGTACCTCCATTACGACAGGGTCGCGAACACCGTGCTTGCTCTGTAGTGATAACAATCCAAACAGATTTTGAAATAATGATGGAAAATGGAAAAGAATAATTATCAATCATTACAAATTATTAGATAAAAACATCTATCGACTTGTTTATATTTTCCTTTTTGTTGTTAAAGCGCAATGTATCATCCCCTAACAAAAATAAAAACATTACACTTAAAGGGAATCCCGCGGTACATCTACACTTGTTGATTCCAATACAAATCCCTCCGTTTCAACAGGGTTGCGAACACCGTGCTTGCTCTGTAGAAATAACAATTTGAAATATTTTTTCTGTTTTTGTATTTTTTATTGATTAAAATCATCATTCAGCAGTATCATAAAAAAATCTGTATAAACAGATTTGAAATCATTTTGATCACACTGGAAAACGAAAATGAATGTGGATACGTGCGCTATATAAATTACATCTATTATATTATCATTATTATTATTATTATATTGTATAAACATGATTATTCGATTTCCATTAAGAACCGTTCGATTTGTTTCTCATTTCCCTTTTTGTTGTTATAGTATAGACGCTGAAAAATAACACGAACGAATATTTTTACCTGGCATCACCTACTAAACTTACTAAAAAAAAAGTTTAGTTCGCCTAATTTTTCACAAAGTTAAATGTTATATCATGGTAGCCAAGAGGCAACAACTCGAATTATGTCCTGTTGAAATACATGATTTCTAGAAGAAGAGTATTTTTTATATATCACAATATTTTAATGTGGTTACGGTACAAATTTAGCTCTGATATAAACTATGCAAAAACGCTGGTGTAAAATTTAACACCGCCCGGGTTCTACATTGGACTCCATTAGAAAAGTGTTGCAATAACATACACAGCAGTATTGCGTGTGCACCCCTTTGTGGGCCGTTGGCGACAATATTGAATAAATTATATCTATCATTACGTCACCCAGCGGAATTAATCACAATATTTCAAACACATTGGATTCACATAGAACCTTATCGCTAGGGCGCTCCGGTGGTCTAGTGGTTATGACACTGGTCTAGTCATCCAGAGGTCGTGGGTTCGAGTCCCACCCGGTACAGCCTATGAATTTTTTTCATAGCCTCCGGGTAGCTTAACACAGCAGTATTGCGTGTGCACCCCTTTGTGGGCCGTTGGCGACAATATTGAATAAATTATATCTATCATTACGTCACCCAGCGGAATTAATCACAATATTTCAAACACATTGGATTCACATAGAACCTTATCCCTAGGGCGCTCCGGTGGTCTAGTGGTTATGACACTGGTCTAGTCATCCAGAGGTCGTGGGTTCGAGTCCCACCCGGTACAGTCTATGAATTTTTTTCATAGCCTCCGGGTAGCTTAACACAGCAGAATTGCGTGTGCACCCCTTTGTGGGCCGTTGGCGACAATATTGAATAAATTATATCTATCAATAACAAACGTTTTGGAAACAATTTAATACATTCAAACACCTACCGGTGCTGTTTAAGCCCTTTTTAAACACCAGTCGGTGATTGAGTACATTGATTTGATTGCAAACAGGTGCGATTTCAAATCTTTTCTGGTGGGGTGCTCTATAGATTAAATGCTAGTGTTAAATCTAACAACGGTGTATTGCAGTGTAGAGAATCAAATGATGTCTTACCATGCTGACATCTCGGCCCAGAGTATCCCGGTCTGCAGATACATGTATCCGATGCATAACATATTCCACCATTTTCACAAGAAGGCTGACATTTCGCTGATGAAAAAACAACAACAAAATAATGTAAACGGTAAATGATATATTCGTGAAAACAGGAATGATGAATTAAAAAAAATCAAACAATATAAATTAAGATGAGTCATTTAATTACAACACGATATAATCTGTTTATGTAAAATCAGTTTTGGGAGAAGTTGCGTTTCAGATATTAGATTACTCTGTGAGCTGCTGTAAAGATATCCCCATAGTGCAATTTGTCAAGTACAAATTAGAGTGTTTTTATGGTATGTGTGAATGATATCGACTAAGAAATTGCCTCAATTATGGTTAAACTAAAATAATACCATGCGTCGGTTTTCTTCACCACCACAAAGGTACACACGCAAAGTGAACGGGAATTCACATTTCACGCACGTACGAACGTACGACTTCGCTGATGGTCAGTAGGAGTAAAGATTGGTAGGCGAAATTCAAATCAAAATAGGCCAGAACGCGTGCGAGAATAACATTCCAAAATAGTAAACATTTGTTAAAATACGCATGTAAAGCATATTATAAATATCAATCAGCTCGTTTCACAACAATATATCAATTCCGACGATTGCCAATATTTTATTATATTATTATTGAAGAGAGTAGTCTGGTACTTACGTTTTTGACACTGATCGCCTTCGAACCCGGCTGAGCACTGACATTCGTTTGGTCCGATACAGTTCCCACCGTTCATACACGGTAACTCACAGGTAGCTATGGAGGAAAAGGGGATTGTTTACTACTCTGAAAAATTAAAGATGTTTATGACGTCTTATGGTAGGGATAACTTGTAGACACGGTCAATTTAATGCTTCTCAGCTGTCTCCACATTCTTAATAATAATTGATTACATATTGCCTTGTTAAAGGTTTTCTTTAGCATTTCTTTTGAATGAAATAGATGAAAATTGAATCAAATTAATATATCTTACTGAACTTGTTCAAAGTGTACAAAATAATAATGATTTATATTTCATCATCATCATCATCATCATCATCATCATCATCATCATCATCATCATCATCATCACCGCTACTACATCCACCACCATCACCATCATCATCATCACCCCATCATTATCATCATCATTATCATCATCATCACCACCACCACTACTACCACCATTATTATAGGATTTCCCGGCTAAAATCGGAATAATAGCATTGGATTTAATTTACTTTTATTTCAAATTCGTCATAGTCCGTGAACACGGAGGTATCCCTGGTTTAAATTCCCTTTTCTTGCTTATGAATTTATGATGTTTTCATTTGAATGCGTGGTAGTTTCATTCTAATTGATGATAATTTGCCTTTTTTAGTGAAGCGGTCGTTCTATTAAACACAAATCTGTTCCCCGTTCTCTCGGCAGCATGACTTTATCGTTCGAATTCATTTCTAGTATATCAAATTAGCACATTTTGCATTTTAATTTGCTCTAGGGCGTTTTCAGTGCTCATGATATTTTCTTTTTATTTGTTTATTCTCCCTTATCTACAATATTCTTTTTATTTACTTTTTATACAATCTTTGATACATTTACTTCTCTCTTTATTTTTCGTATGAATTCATGCCATACAATGGTTGATCAATGCAAGGACTTCCAATGATGATCAACTTAAGAATGAGATTAATCTTACTTATCAATTAGTTTAAGCACATAAAATGAAAGTAATGAAAATGATGTATATATCTGTCTATATTGTGATTCATCTGATTTATATTCATCGTGGGTGACGGGGAAGGAAAGGGTTACATAATATGAGTGGGGCTTGGAATATGAGTCTGTAAAATTGAGTCTTAAGCCATCAATCTGCTGTCGGTCCAAAACTGTACAAAGAAGCTAATTTTCTGAACATTTCCCTAGATTGTAAAACACTTACCATGCATTCCCCTGTATTACTACCCTGCATTCTTAACTTGAATGATATCTTTCAGAAAAAGAATTCCAGCCGCTAAAATTAAAAGCTAGAAATGACGCTCCGATGATCACTGATTATTTTGAATGCTAACTGACTCGTTTCTCAATCGAATGATAAGACCTCACAAATATTCGACAAACGTCGCAAATGTAATGAAAAAATAACGAAATTGAATGACAATTTGCACGGCAAAAACGATCTACGCTAATTCAAATGCAAAACGGATTGATTCAAACGAAAATCATGTGAATTTGGCCGGAAAATCCTATATCATCATCATCATCATCATCATCATCATCATCATCATCATCATCATCATCATCATCATCATCATCATCATCACCACCACTATCACAACACCACCACTACCACAAAATTAATCAACAGCACCACTACCACAACCACCACCATCATCGTCACCACCACCACCCTCATCCTCCTTCCTCCTTCTCATCATTCAAACTACTTACGGAGCTGGCAGTATGGTCCGGTGTACTGGCTCGTACATGAACATTGGTTATACCTTTGACAGGTTCCTCCATGCATACAGGGGTAATGTGGACGCGGGGTACATCATCATCATAACCATCATCATCATCACACCATCATCATAATCATCACCACCATTATCATCCCCACCACCACCACCATTATCATCATCATCATCATCATCATCATCATCATCATCATCATCATCATTATCATTATCATCATCATCACCACCACCATCACCACCACCATCACCATCATCATAATCATCAGCATCATCATCATCATTATCATCTTCATCATCAGCACCACCACCACCATCACCATCATCATCATCATCATCATCATCACCACCACTCCCACTCCCACCACCATCCTCTTCCTCCTCCTCCTCCCCTCCTCACCATCATCATCATCATCATCATTATTTTCTTCTTCTTCATCATCATCATCATCTTCTTCTTCATCATCATCATCACCACCATCATCATTCTCATCATCGTCATCCAAACTACTTACGGAGCTGGCAGTATGGTCCGGTGTACTGACTTGGACATGAACATTGGTTGTATCTCTGACAAGTCCCTCCATGCATACAGGGTGGGGTACATGTAGCTAGAACAAAAAGGGAAGATAAAAACGTTATAGGGAAGTCGCACCAACAGACTGACCCAACCCTGCTCTAAAACCGCATCAACAAAATTGTGATTATTGCTGTCTTGTTCGTTTGGGATCTGATTTTTAAGGATATTTTTTTTCAATCGCAATTGTATGAATCAATTGATTAAACAGTTCGTATTTTGAATGTGTGATATTTCAGTTTTGTAGCAGGGTGGAATCAGTCACACATGTAAGTGGACATTGTCTTGCATTGTTATTTTGCCATTAAAAATGAATCTCAAAGTAAGCTGTCTGGCCTATGTTTTTACATTCAGATTGACAAAAACACAACAAAGAACGCAATAAAATAGAAGAAGTTATAGATGCGTTACCATGATATCTATGAACATTATGTTAACCTAGTATCAGGTACAGACAGTCCAGGGTGAATAGTTTCAATACGAGAAGTTTTAGAATACAGAATGTTATAATTTTGGCGTCTTCACTCCTTACAATCAATGAGATATAAAACAAGAATTTCATAGATGCTAGCCCATCCGGAATATGCATGTGTATAAATCATGGCTTAAATTTCAAGTGAATGGCTGATAGTACGGTAATTGTTGACATGTTTCCTCTCACTTTTGATCAGCTTTTACATTGTTCACATTCTAAATTTTACATCATGAATATTTCGGAATGGTTGGCAAATACTTACGTGTACATGTTGGTCCTCCGTAACCACCTGGGCAGACACAATTATTAGGGCCTGTGCATACTCCGTAATTCATACAGGGCGGGTCGCAGATTGCTAAGAAAATTAGATAGGAAAGGTACGAAATATTATATTTAATCAGTGAATTAAATAAAATGATGAATATTATTTTTTTTAGATCAGTACTTGATTCATTTTATGTTCTGAACTCCACTGTGTGTCTGCATCACCGATATCATTCGTCCAATGTCATGTGTCAAATTAATTTAGCGAAACAACCAGAGACAACTTAAAAAAAAAACGAATGTGGAGTTTCTTTTTCTGTTTGTCAGCTCGGCGGCGGAATGTAATGTACAAGATCTGTCTTTGCTTGTCAGCTCATCAGCAGAAAGTGAAGAACAATATTTTTTTTTCTAATTGCAAGGAAATTTTCCAAACACAATTTTCGCCCCTCTCAGGTGCAATCCTGCATGGATACAAACCTATATCTATTCATTAATTTATTAGAATATATTTCAACGGAATAAAAACCAAATCAACTCAAGCTGTTTTCCATCACGGTAATGGTTAAAACATCAATTACAAATATAACTGATTCCTTGTAATAAGAATGCAGTATAAAAATAAGTACAATTTAGAATGCTGAAAACAGCTGGTGAGGTGACAAGCAACAAAAAAAAACCCTCCTCATTTGTACCCATGTTTACTTTCTGTATATTTACCATTGTCGAATTGTAGCCTCAACATCTATAAAATACAACAGCAAAACATATATGATCAACATACCTTCACATCTGTATCTGTTTCTGGGTCGAACCATATAACCCGTCCTACAGGTGCAGTGGTAGCTGCCAATCGTGTTCACACAAGTATGCTCGCATCCTCCATTTGCATCGGCACATTCGTTCATATCTGAAATAATCAAGAAGAAAGAAATATAAAAACAATTAATTCGTGGTTTGCTGTATAATATGAAGAATCACTTTCATTAGATAAGAAATGAGAAAACAGGGGCCAATTGTCAGATTGTATGAAATGTCAGCTATCCTCTTCGTCATATGACGTCTTGACTTCTTGTGCCACTCTCTAAGGCCGACTCACACTTTTGTGCTTAAGCCTACGTTTATGAAATTAAAACGCTCAAGCACCCGGCCGAGGGCACAGTATACGATGATCAGACGATGGACTGACAGACGATGATGACACAAGACGTTAAGACGTTTTAGCTGGAACATTCAGAGGATGGCTAAGACCATTTTTAACAATTGGCCAACACCAAACGATTCCTTATACTTATAGGCTTTCTGGGCCAAATTTTAGATTTGTAGCCTGTATTTTGTTTGATATAATTCAATCCACTTAGTGGTATAAACTTGGTCTAAAATAGCCCAGTTATAATAGCACTGCATGCTATTATTGAGGAGATGGGGGGGGGGGGGGGACGCTAGCCCCCGGGCTATTAGAGCAAGAGGGTGACAGAATTTATCTAAACAGGGTGCCAAAATTGAAGGAGGGTTTTTTTTTGTGTATTTTATGTTTTGTTGGGTTTTTTTTGCTTGTCACCCCTGGCCAGCTCAGCACAGGGGCGCCAATTTTGCTAAACAGTCGAGCAACCCCCGGGTCTCAAAATCATTGGTGGCCGAAAATATCAGGTCACAGAATCCCAAACTGGAATGACCACCGAGTCCATACATACCATCGCATCCTCGACCATCCTCAGCGAGCACATAGCCGACTCGACAGCTACACTGGATACCAAGCTGGTCCATGCGACAATCCTGGGCACATCCACCATTCTTGACCTCACAGGAAGTGATTGCTATTTGGAAAGGGAAAAGAGCAAGATGGGGGTCAAAATGTTTTTATTTTTAAACGTATACTGCAAAGACGATGGATAAAACGATGAAAAACACCGATGTGCCCCTTACTAACTTTGAATCTTGTCGTAAAGGAGTTTTGCTTATCAAAATAATTTGGGGCAGAGCCAAGGGGGCCGAATGGGCCAGAGCCCCCCCCCCCCACCCCCTGGAAGCGTGCTTTGTCAACGCTTGGTCCCTCAAGTAACACATCATTGGTGATTACAAAGTTTTTATAATGCATTTTACACGCTTATATAAAAGGTAGGGATTGTGGGACGGGGGGGGGGGGCAATGAGCAGCACACGCATTTTCAGTTAATGCATGCAAACACAAAATAGGACATTGTGGAAAATGTAATCCACAGTTCCTTCCACTAATCCCGACGACCAAGGTGCCTGAAAGGTTTGATACTACAGCCACTTTATAAGCCATTATAAGTTTCTTCGACACGTCGTGACCTATTTGGTATGGTTCTAAATATTGTATGGAAATTCTCTAAATTGAACCTCTTTTCCGTAAGGCCGACTCACACCTTTGCGTTTTTAGCCTGCGTTGATCCAGTGTATTTGGAAAATGTCAAAAGTGCTCGCTGGACGCACAGCGTAAGCGGATCAGACGGTGGACTGACGTTCCGCTTGTGCTCAAAGAGCGTACGCCGAACGTCAGTCCACCGTATGGCCAACGTCTTTGTGCGTCCAGAGAGCGTTTTTAATTGTTAAAAAAAAACGCTTGGCAGACGCAGGCTTAAAATGCGAAGGTGTGAGTCGGCCTAATTCATAGAATTTTCTTCATACAGTAGGTAAGGCCGACTCTCACTTTTGCATTTTTAGCCTCCGTAAGTCCAGCGTTTTTTTAAATAAAAAACGCAATTGTGTGTGTCGGCCTATAGCACTAGTAAAGATCAATATACCTTGGCACTCTGTCGTACTGTTTGGTGTCAGAGCACTCGTTGGCCCGCAGTCACATCGGAAGGACCCTGGGAGATTGAAGCATAGTTCCTCGCATCCGCCATTATTGATGTTGCATTCGTTGATGTCTGCATGTAACATAAAATACATCACAATAGAGTTGGTTAGTCTTTTAGAAATATGATTGAAAGAATGTTGTTTGAACAGATATTATTTTTTTTATAAACAATTGGTCAGAAGAAGTCACATTATACATTTGTTTTCTTCTTTTTTTTCACTAGACATCAGCGGAACCTCCGGCAGTAAAGATCTTTTCTGATTTTTTTTTTTTTTTTTTTGGGGGGGGGGGGGTTGGCAGTTGGAATTGTCTCATGTCATTGGTTCCCCTATCTCCATTGACACAATCCTGGATCAGCCAGGGGCTCGACTAACTTGAAATTTCGTACCCCCTCCGAGATGTTGTAAAGCACAAAACAAAAAGGGCTATCAGCTCAGATTTGGCGCCCCCTAAATCTAAATCAGACCCAGTGGGGGAGGGGGAGGGGGGGGGTGGTGCTCGAACCTCCAAAAGCCGCCCCTCATATTTCGCTCATGAAGATGACTTACCGAGACATGACGATCGATCAGAATGAAGATGGAATCCCGGATCACAGGTACACTTGTAGGAACCATCGATATTGGTGCAGTGTTGCTCGCACAGACCCTCTTGAAGATCACATTCGTTCTTATCTGAAATGACAAGGAATTATGTTCAACGTTACTGTTATTAGGATTATCATCGTCATCATCATACTTTTCACTATCCTCATCACCATCACGACCATAACCACTACCATCATCATCATTATCGTATCATTATCACCACCACCATCATCATCATCATTATCTTCATCGCTGTCATAACCACCACCACCATCAGCATAATAATGATAATAATTATCATTATCAGCATCATTATCACCACCATCATCATCATCCTCATCATCACCATCATCACCACCATCATCATCACAACCACCTACACCACCACCATCATCATCATCATCATCCTCCTCATCATCACCATCACCATCATCATCATCATCATCATCATCATCATCATCATCATCATCATCATCATCATCCCTTTATCCCATCATCATCATATTATACCACTATCATAAGTAGCCTCATCATCATCATCATCATTATCATTATTTTACCACGACCACGGCCACCATCATCACCATCACCATCATTGTACAACATATCACCACCACCATCATCATCATCATCATCATCACCATCACCATCACCATCACCATCGTCATCATCACCATCACCATCACCATTAACCGATATAATAACTTCCTTACCAATACACTGTGAGTTGTCAGATATATCCACATCATAACCCCTCCCGCATTCGCATCTAAAGGTTCCAGGAGAGTTGTAACATTGCTATCGTCGTCGTAGTCATCATCATCGTCGTCGTCATCATCATCACCATCACCACCATTATCATCATCATCATCATCGACGTCATCATTATCATCGTCTTCACCATCATCACAATAAAAATCACCATTACCATCACCATCATCACTATGATCAACCGAGATAATAACACTGTAATTCCTTACCAATACACTGTGAGTCGTCAGATCTATCCACATCATAACCCCTGCCGCATTCGCATCTAAAGGTTCCAGGAGAGTTATAACATTGTTGCGCACACCCTCCGTTGTTATACGCGCATTCATCAGCATCTAAAATGAAAAAACATTAAACAATTATGCCAAATTTTACGACTATAGGAGGTGTTGCACATGGTAACACGCATTTCCATTCGCGCACGGTATGCGCATTAAAGAAGACGCGCATGAATCAATGATTTTGATTGGAGCGTTCCGATCAACTGCAACTTGCGATCAATTGCAACTTTTGAGCAACACCCCCTAAGAGAAAAAAAGTCATATACATGAGCGCACCCCAGGATTTTGAGACCGGGAAGGGGGGGGGGGGTCGACGGTTGGTGCCCCTCTCAGCCCATGGGGAGCTGAACTTGCCTGAAAAGCTGAGCTAGGCTGACGCGTATGATGTACATCATTATTAACGTACATTTTGAGTCACGACAAATTTCATAATTATGCGCTTTATCTATAGCTAAGATTCTGTTTATGTATTAATGAAATAAAATACATTAGAGGAGAAATGACGTTTATTGATATACTTTGGAGACTTTGTTAGTTCCATAACAATCATTGTTAACACTGTCATGATTTGCTCAATTGCTTTGTGGAAATCCTAATTCAATTATGTTTTCCTAAACATAAAGATACTGCTTTATGAAACTTATCATTTTTCAACCACAAAATACACGTTGTAAAAAGATTGTAAAGGCAATATTTATTTCATTCGTTCAACTTAGTCAATTCTCATCCGGTAATAAGTACAATTCGTAAAATATTTTAATGCAGGCATTTCTGAAACAAAATGTTAACAAACGAAACTCACCATCGCAATACCTTCCATCGCCATGGAAACCAGCGTAACACTGACAGAAATAGGACCCAATGATGTTACCACATCTGGCATATATGTGACAGTCGTGCTGGGCGGTGCCGCATTCGTCAATATCTGAGTTAAAGATAAAACAAAACAAAGAAAGTATGAAGAAAATAAACTGAGAGAATTAATAAGATTACTCATTAATTATGGGTTGTGGATTCGATATAGACGCTCTTCATAAGGCGATTAATACGTCCATGTTTTCAAGAAGAGCCGGGAGCCAACGGGTATTGTTACACGAAATAAGTTTCAAATCCATTGAAACACGTCCTTCTATATAGAATTTACTCGGTGTTCGACATGAAACCCGTTGAATTGGCGCTATGTCGGGATTTCTTTGTCTTCATGCAACAATGTCCTTTGGCTCCCGTCATTTCGTGAAAACATGGACGAATATGTTTATTTATGGAATTATGGGTAGTCAATTTTGTAAACGCTTTTTATAAATCACTGATTTGTTACTTGCTTCCTTTATGTGAACATTTTGACGCAATGATGGATCTTTTATGTGTATTGACGCAAGTGATCCTGTGCGAGGTCGTTGCGCCAAGATCACCATCGACACGGTTTTTCGGTTACACAATAAAAGTGTTATGATTATTTCACAAAGATATCTATTTTTTTTTAAATGTCAAAATAGGAGTTCGAAATGTATAAAAATTACGGAAAATTGATTTAATTATCATTGATTGGTATTGCGAAAATGCTTTAAAATCATTTTGGTCGGTATAATCATGATCGGCAATATGACCAAAGACTGTCATGGGGCCCCGCTGCTTGAAATTTACAATTAATGACACTAATGACAATTTTCACAATTTCACAATGACAGGTTGAAACTGCCAAACGGCAACAAGCATCTCACATACCTGCATTCAACTGCAAAGTTGTCAACATTCAAAGTGGCTCTCTGAATCGGAAAAATATATTTAAAAAATAAAGAATTATGTTCACCTTGGCAATTTGTTACGTTTCCTCCGTAACCAGATGGACAGACGCACGCATAGCTACCCGGTAGGTTGATGCACAATGATATCCCTGGGCAGATGTTATCTAGCAGACACTCGTCTACATCTGAATAAAGAGAATAAAAAACAAGAAAGTTCCAATCAATTGGCATTATCATTAAAACAAGTCAGTTTAATCCATCGACTACTAACTTTTGTAATTTTCATAGACGTTGAACAGAAACTACCAAGTTCAATATTCAATAGGTTGGATGAAAAAAAATCATGATAGCCAGCATATGCAAAATAGATTTAATTCATTAACATCAAACTTTTGAAAAATAAACATTTGAAGTGTGACGCACGTGCAAAAGAATGAGAGTTCATTTAGAAAGATATAAACTAGAACATTTGTCGATTCTCTCAATTATAAGTCGGTATCTTTAAAGAGTAACACCTACAGCAAGAAGCTAGTGGAACATTCATCCCGAATTTTTTATTCAGAGTATAAAATATTCGCTATGTTAGAGTAGATGTCATGCCAGCTCTATTGTCTCGACACGGTACGACGAAAATGTGCTCGTAACCTACGTGAAGTAGTAAAAATATTGATGTTATCAAGATACAATGATTATTGCTAGGTTAGGAAAGATCTCGTGCAATCTCACTTTTACAAGTGTATATCCCATCGACGATCAGCTCTTAAAAAAAATTAAAAATATTTATCTCATCTTGTTTTGAATTAAAATACAGGATGTGATATTTTTGTTGCTACGTAGGGTAACTCTTGTGCCAGCTGATCTACCAATGCAAAATTCATCGACAATGTGTTAGTAATCTTCATTAAAAAAAATCACCATCATTTTATGTTCAAATTGTGAAATGTTATTAATATAGACAGATAAATCAAATCAGATAAAATAAAAAATGGAAACTATTCATCTGCACTTGCTTCCAGTAGAATTCAAGATGTAACAGTTTGTTGCTATGTCAGAGTAAATCTCCTGCAATGTCTCATACCTGCACAGGTTCCTGCGACTGTCTGCTCGTACCCATCGTGGCACTCGCACCAGTAAGAGCCTTCGGTGTTTTCGCACGACGCTCCCTCCCCGCAGAAGTTTTCAATCTCACACTCATTGAAATCTAAAGAAAATAAACAGAATTACAATATTTGTAAACATAATGTGAATATAATGTCAGGTTGCATCTTCCGTAATCGGAATCAGCGTAAACAGACGATCCTTTGGCAAGTAAAAACAACAATGATTTCAAGTTTGCGCACTGTTTGTCTAGTGTACGACGACACAACGTATGAAATCCCCGAAAACAAAATGGTACCGAATAGATAGTCAAAACATTTTGATAGTTATACAAACCCCCTATAGAAAGGAGAACAAATTAAGGTTACGAAATAAACAACTCACGATTCAATAATCTACAATGGCTGTTACATCTAAAACATACTTTCTCTATTTCATCCCTCAATCAGTACGTGCAAAAACTGGATGCGTTTCATGAAGCTTGTCGCAGCGACAAATTAATTAGCACCGACTTGTCAAATCAAGATTACCGGTAGATGAAAAGCGCTGTCATTAACTGTTACTCTTATAACTGTTGCTTGTCGTTCGCTACAGCCCCTGCTCTGCTTTTTTTTTGCAAAATGAAAATGAGCCTCAAGAATTATTTCGACTGTTAGCCTAACATTCAAAAGAGTTCCCAAGGCTTATTGTAATTCTATAACAGTCCATTTGAAGGTTTTAAAGGGCAATAGTTTATTTTGTCCAGTTAATCCGTCCTTCATTTTCCTCGTGTGAAATCAAGATATTAATAACGATATTAATAATGATATTTACAATATTCACTTACCCATACAGAAGCCATTTTCATCCAATGCATATCCATCCAAGCATATACAGTCATAGGAACCAGGTGTGTTCATACAATCCGCATTAGGTCCACATAGAATATGGAGAAGTTCGGTGAATTCACACTCATCAACATCTGTCGAAATAAAAAAACAGTATGAAAATACGAAAACAAAGCTGAAGGCAACCATAATGAAGTTTTTCAACATTTTCAACGATTGAATGGAAAATCTGTGAAAATGGCAAAGATTATCAACCAAGTGCGCACCCCGGATTTGAATAACCGGGAGGATAACCAACTTTATATTTTGTCCCCCCACCCCCCCCCCCCCCCCAAAAAAAAAGCAAAACAAACGTCAAATTTCGTCGGTGCCCCTTTGCGCCAAACTCCCCGAGAAGAACGAAATGTATTTTATCTAAAATTTGCCTCCGTTTTAGCCTAAAATGTTTGCGCTCCTGACTTATATCCTACGAGCGTCAAAAGCCCCTAACTGTCAACAACACGGTACATTGTCAGCGAACCATTATCGCTGAAAGTCTATCATAATCGATCATTTTGCCAGGGAACATAATTATCACATACGTTTTTTTGTGAAATCAAAATAAATACAATCCATCAAAATAAGGCTATTAAATTATTAATAATTATTAGCAATTAAGACGATTGCTAGTGGATTTGAATTGATGTTATTTACATTCAATAAAGTGCTTGATTTAATCATTTATTCAGTTAGCTAGTTAGTTAGTTAGTTAGTTAGTTAGTTAGTTAGTTAGTTAGTCAGTCATTCATTCATTCAGTCATTCAGTCATTTATTTATTTATTTATTTATTTATTGATCAATTGAGTTAAACATTCAACGAAGTAATGATGTAAACATTCTTACATGTTCCAGCATGGTACACACAATGAATCGATAAAGAAATAAAGAAATCGATCATCCTATAAAAATCACAGCACCAACAAAATCAACTAATCAATTGAAAATTGAAATAAAACGATAAAATGAACAAATAATGCAGCTTATCATTACCTTCACAATCGCCGTCTCCTGAAAAAGATAGAAATCCAGTCCGGCAATGACATTGGTAGCTACCTATCGTGTTCACGCAGTCACCACCTACGCCGCAGATATCAGGCGTAACTACGCATTCGTCAATATCTGCAGAGGAAGAAGTTGAATTGATCAATTGTCACAAATTTTCAAAAGTATTTTAGTGAGAACTAATTTCATGTAATTACTTCGTCTTCAATCTGCGTCGGCTTCGCGTTTTTGTTGAAAATTAAAATCGCTCCCAGAGCGTACATTATACACAATCGCCGTCTTCTGAGAAGGATAGAAATCCAGTCCGGCAATGACATTGGTAGCTACCTATCGTGTTCACACAGTCACCGCCTACGCCGCAGATATCAGGCGTAACTACGCATTCGTCAATATCTGCAGAGGAAGAAGTTGAATTGATCAATTGTCACAAATTTTCAAAATCATTTTAGTGAGAACCATTTTTATGTAATTACTTCGTCTTCAATCTGCGTCGGCTCCGCGTTTTTGTTTTTGTTTTTTTTTTTGAAAATTAAAATCGCTCCCAGAGCGTACATTATACACAATCGCCGTCTTCTGAAAAGGATAGAAACCCAGTCCGACAATGACATTGGTAGCTATATACCTATCGTGTTCACGCAGTCCACACCTACGCCGCAGATATCAGGCGTAACTACGCATTCGTCAATATCTGCAGGAGATGAAAATTTAGATAATTGAATTGTCAGAAATTTTGACAGTGATATTAGTAAGCTACTTTTATGCATTTACTTCATCGTTAGAAAGATATATTGGTAATTTTCTACATATATCAATGGTGATTCACACCACTTAAACTTCCGAAGCGCTTGTTCTGCACGTCAACATTATCTTTATCATAATCATCCCGTCAACGTCACATTCTGATATGCAATTATGAAACTTGAAAAATACTCCGCGGACGCAGCAATACAGAGGGAAGACGCTTGACAGACGTTAAAGGAGTCCAGAAGACGAAATTTTATACCCTATCTACAGATCAGTATCTTGACAAAAAAAAAGGTTTTAATTTTGTTTAAATATCTGAACCTACCTTCGCAATAGCCTTCATGTCCTGTCGGTGAGAAGCCAGTGTTGCACATACACACATGAAAACCGGGATTGTTCAGACATATCTCGTTCTCACGACAAATACCTTCCTGCTCACATTCGTCAATATCTACCAATGAACAAAGGTAGGAATATAGAACAGTGTGAAAATATAATATCACTTTTGTTTTGAAGCTTACAAAATGGTTAGTTTTTATCTTAAAAAGCATCATTAATTTCGTTTAGCTGTGAGCTGTTCTTCCAGCGAGGCCTGCATAACATTACACTTCTCCATTAAGTGGCGAGCGCCTGGCAAGTAGACAGATGGTCCTATAAATATTTGGTATGGTTAGGCAAGGGATCGAACCCACGTCCTCCCGTTCATGGTGCAGACGCTCTACCACTGAGCCATATAATGTGTCCACACATATGCTATCATTCATTCCCATAAATATTATTAGTTTATATTGATTTGTTTTTCAAACCAAGCCAAATAATTACAAAAGAAATTATCATAATGACATTGCTCGATGCCGCCGCCGTTAAAAGTCATTTTACTTTGAAGAAAGTGGACGAAACCCCCTTGAAATGGTTATTTGATTTTCATACCGAAAAAAATTTTGAAAGTCTCATCTACCTTTTCCCATCCCCATGTAAGCGATCCTGGATCCCCAACCAAATAAATCCATTAAAACAGTAAACGAACAAACAAACAAACAAATAAACAAACAAACAACTAAAACAAAACAAACAACATTGCTTGTATATACCTGTACAGTTGTATCCGTCCGCATCAAGTATAAATCCATCTAGACAAGCACATTCGTAATTATCCGGACCAGTTGGCAGGCAAATATCCATGCATCCACCGTTATCAACCGTACATGGTTCAACTGANTCGATGCCTTCTCTCGCTTCTTCCATCTGTAGTTCGTGAACTGCTCTGTTGCAGGTGGTCTTCCAGCTCCAGCTCCTGTATGCAAAGTCCCCTGTGATGAGTGATGAGAGTGGGGGCAGGTTGTATTTGGTAAGCAGCTTGGACCATGAGGAGATGGTTGGAGTTCGGTCTCTTCACTTTGGTGGTTGTTTCACGTCACTTCGTTCCACCTGGCCACCCTCAAATTTTTTTTTACACAAATGCAGGGTGGCCAGGTGGAACAAGGTGTAAGTGTAACAAGCACCCAAATGAAGAGGCCCGAAGCCTTCGGACTAGCCTACTTGAAGAAAGCTAGGCCGATTCATTGCAGAATATCCCACTGCACAGTTAAAAAGCTTCTGATTTTTTTTTTTTTTTTTTTTTTTTTTTTTTTTTTTTTTTTTTTTTTTTACAAAATGTATCTGACGGATCAAGAATTTATCTATAGACAAGCACATTTGTAATTATCCGGACCAGTTGGAAGACAAATATCTATGATGCATCCACCGTTATCAACCGTACATGGTTCAACTGAAAAAAGAGAAAATGTACTAAATGTTAGATATCTTGATTCCTTTCTGTTTCTATACTTTTTTTCAACAAAATGTATTTGGCGATTCGAGAAGTTAAGCACATTCGTAATTATCCGGACTGGTCGGGAGGCAAATGTCCATGCATCCCCCGTTATCAACCGTACATGGTTCAACTGAAAGAAAGAAAATTGGATAAATGTTATCATTATCCTTTATTCTTCGTTCATTCTTTATTCTAACAGAAGTCCCTGAGCGCCCCCCCCCCCCACACGTGTAGTATATTTACCTTGGCTTTCGCAAAACAGCCGTTACACGCAACAACCTTTCAAGAAATAAATTCTTGAAAGGTTGTTGCGTATGTACCCATTTTCTTCACCTGAGTGCAGTGCAACACATTGTGGATGAATTTCTGGCTTGTTTATTTCTTGTTGATGGGAATTAATGCCATGTGTGGGACTCGAACCGCACCCTTATATCCGAAATCCGAGAGTCAGACCTACTATAACAGGACGTCTACAACCTGTGTTAAATTGTGTTTATTGTTCAATGATTCAATTGAGTTACTGATTCGCAATCATGTTTGACTGTTTTAAGTGCGAAAAGGGGAAATAAAAATGTTCTGGCGTAAATATTAAGTTGTGTCTGAATGTATTTAGGAAACGGATATACTGATGGGGAAGAAAAAAGGAGGAATATCATCGCTTCCGTTTTACCAGACAAAACAAATAACTATTGAGAACGTCGCTAGACAACTACAAAATAAAACATGAACGGCGGCATGTTGAACAAAGTTTATTAATACACATGTTTTGATATAACCTTACCTATATTGGAAAATCGGTTAGAGACCAAAACATTGTATTGATTTAAACCTACTCAGTATTCATATTCTGAAATACTAAGTGCAAGGCCAACGCCACTCATGGACCTCGGGACAAGGGGGGATTGGGAGGGGGGCGGGCTAGAGCACCTAACTTTTCCAGTTATACGTATGAGCCTATATGGGAGTGGGTAAAGATGCTACCCCAATGGAGTAAAAACGTATCAATCTAACTTGATAAAAAGTTGTTAATCTAATTCAAAATGTCCAAACTCTTCTTCCAAGACGATGTTTCACTAAATTGTTTTTTTTTTAAACTGCGAACAAATTTAATGAAGATTGGAGTATGTTTATAGCGAGTATAATGTGCATAAGTTTCTCGATCGTTCAGCACAAGAACTGATACCAGTCGTTCTTAAAGGGAACCAACCCCTGTGATTATCGTGCTTTCATTGACTGAAGAAAAATCAGATGAACGAACTGTGAAAATGTGAGCAAAATCAGACGACCCGTTCAAAAGTTATGATTTTTCAAAGTCACAGAGATATGACGATCCCTACCGTTCATGGGGATCCGTGCGATCGGCAAATTCGACGAAACCCGTGACGTCATGTCGGACAACTCCTCATTCACTCTGTATACAATTTTTCACATTTTCTCCCTTTTCTCGATTAAGTCAACAAAATGGCAATTTTCGATTGGGGTATATAGCATTTCTGTATTGATTCTGCATGTATTTTGAGAAGAATTATGTTGCAACCTTCCTCTAAATTTTACATTCATCCATTTTCAAAAATTCTATGTACAAAGTGAATGAGAAGTTGACGTCACAGATTCCATCAAATTTGCCGATCGCACGGATCCCCATCTGCGATAGGGATCGTCATATCTCAGTAACTTTGAAAATTCATAACTTTTGAACGGGTTGTCCGATTTTGCTAAAATTTTCACAGTTCGTTCATCTGATTTTCTTCATTCGATGAGAGCACGATAATTCCAAAGGCTGGTTCCCCTATAAAGTCTGTCTTACATTGGTGAAACACCACCCTGGGCGGTGCTTCATAAAGCTGTTCGTAGATCTATGCACGACTCTACGAACGACTGGTGACCCATTCCAGCACACAATGCAATTCCTGTCACTGAATCGCACATGAGAAATGGTCACAAGTCGTCTGTAAAGTCGTGTGTAGCTATACGAATAGCTTTATGAAACACAAATCATGCAGGACGATCGAACTAGATTTCTTTTTTGATCTCCCGCAGTATACCATTCACAAAAAAGAAAGAACACTGTCACTCATCAAGGTGGGGGTGTCGTGGTCTAGTGGTTAAGTGATTGGACTTTAATCATGGGGTCCCAGGTTTGATTCCCGTCGGTACTAACATCCTTTGGTAATAAATTTATCCACACAAGCAACTCTC
Source organism: Temnopleurus reevesii (assembly GCA_036244855.1). NCBI lineage: Eukaryota > Metazoa > Echinodermata > Echinoidea > Temnopleuroida > Temnopleuridae > Temnopleurus > Temnopleurus reevesii. The sequence continues at coordinate 17,821 of BQKZ01002204.1, read as the reverse complement.
GCTCCGGTGATATTTGGGTACTGGTATAAAACAACCGTCTTGTGGTTGGTTTAGCAGTGCGCGCCTAACAGGCGTCTTGCTATTTATCCAAAGACTGGGTAATAATAATGTGAGCGTTTTGGTCAGTTTCAATAGAAAATGGTGAAGCGCTATATAAAAATTAAAGGCTGCGTCGTCTCAGCGGTTGTTTTTTTTAATCAAAGGAGGATTCCACGCCAAAATTTTCTTGCTTTGATTTCAAGCGTAAAAATCAGACAAACAGATCAAAAAAAGTTCGAGCGAAAACGGACAACAAATAAGAAAGTTATGAACATTTGAAAATATCTTTACAATTTTAAAACAGTTATATTTTCAGCAAATTGGCAACTTTGGGTCACGTGACATAACGTGTTGATGACGTAGGTTCGTCACTACTCTAGAATAAGTGTATTATATCTTTTTGCTATTTATGTTCTGTTTTTAAGCTATATGGACACAAAAATAATTATTTTTCTCGACGAATTCATCTAGTCGAATAAATATTCTTGATTATAACTAAAGAATACTGGTCATAAAGAAGAGATAACAAAATTATATAGATAAATATGATTTCAATAAACAATGTATTCAATAAGAAATATGTATTTTGTGTAGTAATCATGCTTTGACAACGTCAAACTTACGGTTACCACTGTAAATTCCGGTAAATGAATTTTGTTTTTATTTTGGATTTACAATGACCAAAATAATACACAAAAAGAAGAAAATAGGATTTGAAAAACAATAACAAACATAATTAATTGTACAAAAACAATATGATATAAAAGAAAACAATTATTGAAATACTAATTTTCATATTTATGCAATCACTTAATAGCATCATTGAAATCGTCAGAACTAGATACGCTATTGAAGTAGTGTTGAAAATATTTACATTCTCTTAATTAGAGCAATTCATTATATTATGAACAAATATTCTTATTATTTATTGTTTATTAAAATCATATTTATTCAACAATTTATTTATTATCTCATCTTTCATACAAAATTCATTTTTAAGCTATACATTCCTTGATCATAATTGTTGAATATATATTATATATTATTATTCATCAAAAATAGTGATTTGGTCTAGAGATAAAAACAAACAAACAAGAGATTAAAAAGCAAGGATATACATAAGCTAATGTTAAAGAAGTGACGACACTACGTCATCACCATTTCATGTCACGTGGTCCAAAGTTGCCAATTTGCTAAAAATATAACTTTTTTAATTATTTTTAAACATCCTTCAAAAATTCATAATTTCTTTATTCATTGTCTGATTTTGCTCTAACTTTTTTTAATATGTTCGTCTAATTTTTGCGCTTTTAATCAAAGCAAGTTATTTTGGGCGTAGAGTTACCGTTTAAAAATACTACCTGAACGCACAGTAGACGCTGATCGGATGGTGGACTGACGTTCGACCTGCGCTCCAGGAACGTACGTCGAGCGTCAGTTTACCGTATGACCTGCGTCTTTGTGCGTCCAGGAAGCGTCATCAATTTTCAAAAAGCGCTGGGCCGACGCAGGCTAAAACACAAAGGTGTGAGTATGTATAACCTACCAAACTGTGAATAGCTGTTAATCTCTGACAAGGGACTTGAGAAGCTGTAACTAATCTCAGACCCTTCTGGCGATGTCGCTGGATGTGTCGTACTTGGTCTCGCTGTCGTCGTGATCGTTGTCGGGTTGGTAGTCGGACTCGTAATCTTCGGCGATGTCGCCGTCATCAAACTGGTAGAATTCTGTAAAAAAAATTAATTCATTTGTGTACAAATTGTAAGTCCATTCAGGTTTTAGTAAAACATAACGAGTTTAATTACCGGGAAAAGTTAGAATTGGTCCTAATACTACTGTATATGACTTATTGTGATACTATGTGATAATTTTGTTTGACAAAGGGTGTAAGTAAAAATAAGAGGAGATATATTCCAGTAAGTAAGATAAAATATTCCCCCTTGGATCCGTCTTCCAAGTTAAAAAAAAATAATCGGGAAGCAAGCAAAATGTTACTGTCCTCGGCCCTTCAAGTTTTGGTTCGGCCCTTATGATGTTGTTTTTTTACGACATGTTATCAAATTTTGTCCGTCCAGCGCATAACGATTTCTGATCTATCAATTACATAATGTTTAAATTTGCGGGTTATAATTATATAACTATATTGCATCATGTGCAAAACATGTCTGCCAAAATCATGCCAGACAGATATTACATTTAATCGTTTCATTACAAAATAGGAACAGACAGAACGGGGTGACTAGGGCAGAATAATGGCGGGCGCAGTGGACAGGTGGGGTGACATAAAGAGAAATATATGTGATTTTATTTCAGAACTTTGATAGAGAGAAGGGATGTGTTTGTGATTCTCCATTTACGAAAATGAAAAAAAGTCTTTAATATGAAATATATGATAAAAAAAACTCTTTTTAAATATCAAAATCTCTTCTGCCGATGCCTCATTAATTGATTGAACCTAAGTTTAAAAAAAATGCATTTAAATTTCGGCTAAATTAACGGATTCTCAAAAACAATACGTTATTATAAGATACCCNCCCCAACACTGTGTCAGCAAACCACAGCCCAACTAATTAATCAGAGTGACAATGACATGGAATAAGGTTTGCCTAAGATTTTCTACCTCTAGGACTGGCCCCCTCCCTTTCTTCTTTTCTCCGTATCCCCCCCCCCCCCCCCGTTCCATAGAAATGTTACAAAGTCGCTCTATAGAAATCGTTGATGGGAGCCGCACACTGATATGTGTTTATATTCGTTCTAGTGTAAATTGTACTCATCCCCCTCCCAATCGAAGCGGTCCAAAACATGCCAAAGTGTTGTTTAAAGTAATTTAGATCCCTTTTGGACCTTCATGAAGTTTAATAGATCCAACTGCGGGCATGCAAGTTAAGAACACTTTTCTTGTTCTAACGGGGCAGTCACACCAACAAGCTAATCCAAGCCTCTTGCCGGACGGAATTATGTTAAATTCGAACTACGAACTATGAACTTATGTTTTTGTCTATATAATCAATGAAATTGTACAATGCAATTGACCAAAATAACATTCAAGCATCAGACTCTAGACGGAATACTAAGACATCATTAATTACAATTTTGTTGATGCGGTTTGAGAGCAGGGTGTGATCAGTATGTTGGTGTGACTGCCCCATTAGAGTACACGACGAATCTTGAACTCAGAGACTCACGCTCCCATTATCATGACCAGCTTGTCACAATCAATTTAGAGTTCACCTCCTTGAGCCTAATCTCGGCATGGCAACCTTGAATTCGGAGCTTCAAGTTCAACTTTTCGCGATCTCTTTTAGTTTACCAAAGGCCGACTCACACTTTCGCGTTTTAGCCTGCGTATGCCCAGCGTTTTGTGAAAATTAAAAACGGTTCCCGGGCGCATGTACCCTGAGTAGACGGTGGACCGATTTTCGGCGTAAGCTCATCGAGTGCAAACCGAATGTCAGTCCACAATCTAATCAGCGTACCTTCTGTGCGTCCAGTGAGCGTTTTCAATTTTCAAAAACGTTGGGCAGACTCAGGCTGAAAACGCAAAGATGTGAGTGAGGCTTAACTATTAACGTACCCGTTGGCTTATTGTTTATGTTCCCCATGTGTTTATCGTAGCTACTCCAAGCAATCATGTATGTATATTTATGTTATTATGCTCTAGGCCTAATCGTAATTTGGTTTAGTATATATGCAAAAATGAAAAATGTTACAAAACGCTTTAAACGACATGATCCGAGGGCTCAAAACAGTTTCAGGCAAACACTTATTTTTCTTTGTTCAAAATATTAAACGAATTATATAACGAACGTGAACTGCATGTAAATATATCGTTATAACGAACTTGAGCTAGATACATAGTATATCTTTGCATCATGCATATTATTCAGTTGAACATAATGAGACAACATTTTCGCCATTGGTCACATAATTTAGTATGATATAAGTGCACTCTGGCACCAAAATAGTAAACGATGATTTGGATAACGTAGTACGGGAGACGATTATGCTTTTCATCTTTTGAATTTATTTTCGGATAATATTCATGTAGAAAACATTAGATGAAGCTTAATTTTTACCACGTTTGTCAAAATTTGATGATGAAGTTGTTGTAAAGGTGAACTTTACAAAATCACGATGTTCAATACTATATTGGTTTATGTCGCTAAATATTAGGAAAGGAACCAAACGAATACCAGTGCAATATACATAATTAATGTTATTGCAAGAGTAAATAGTAAAAACCACCGCAATGATTATGAAACAATCACTTATTAATTATTGCATTGTAGACTAAGATGATACCGATGTTAATAAAGAAGTTTGGATATAATGATTAATTCAAGTAACCTCGTTTTCCTTCTTGGCACACCTGATTATGAGGGTTTTTTTTTTCTTACAAGGATATACTCTTTTGAAATATTGAATTGGTCATGATGGTAATATATTCGCTTATGAAATTGCTTATGCAAAAATTGTGTAATATGAAAAAAAATCTAATTATATGATTATACAAAAATATGTGTAAAATGAAGGAAAAAATCCTCATCCATATGATTATAAAGAAGAACAAATTGATTATACATTATGCTATACAATTTTTAAGGAAATTATTAAAACTTTGTGACAAAATGCTTATATAATCATGATAACCACTCACCATAATTGTAGGTGCATCTGTTGCGGCAGCCACGGGACTTTCCGGCGTTGAAATGGCTATAGTTTGATTGACATCAGCTGTCGAATTTCCAGACGCCGAAAGTTGACCACAGCACTGACTCACCACGGCTAAAACTACCAAGATTCCAAATAAGTTATCCATAATGGTCAATATACCCGATATGTATTCCAGAAAGTCACAAATATGAAGTATATTCCAAGTTGCGAGCGAACGCTGAAGTTTGCGTTGGTTGATTGTCCTACCAGACGACAACTTGTCCGATGGACGCGATATCTCTCTACGCGATACTAATCAAATTTACGCGGGACGAGAAACTTTGCGCATTACATCTGTGGATGCATCGCGAGTACTGACTGCCTGAGAGTTCCAATTCTGTCAAAGTCTGGCTGAGAGAATGAAGTTATTTTCATGGCTCATAAAAAAACATCCGATTACCGGATATGATAATATCCGTGATCGATATGCGTTCTCATTATTCTGCTACAATCATCGTGTTTAGCCCGCTTCTGTAGGCGCATCCGGGGTTTTACTTTTATTACAATGCATTCTGCACGAACCTTTAAGCGGGCTAGCGCAACTAAAACGATTAACCTCATTGTTTTCCAACAGGCTCATCGTTTTCCATTTAAAAACATAAGAATGACACAGATTCACACATTGAAAATTAATTGCTGCCCTAGTAAATGATCTCAGGTGGTTGTTCTTGGGCCGCGTTGTCATGACAGCAAATCATCAGCCGAATACCGCAACACCAATGAAAAAGTATGCACAAGTACCTTCAAAGTTTTGTAATATTCAAGATAGCAATTATTTACCATTATAGGTAAGTTATTCCAATTACAATTAATATCAATGTAATAATATCTTCGGAGTTTGCGAAATGAACGATTATATATATATATTTTTTTGTATTTCGCAAGGATTTCTAACAGTAAAGCATTACATTTTTAGAGGTCATCTGAAAGGTGCGAAATAGAATACATACATGTATATTGATATTTGTTATACTGTTAAATGACAAACATGGGCCAGGTAAAAATTATAACCAAACAACTTTTTAACAGATGCTGTCAAAAGTATTTTCAAACCAAAAACTATACCAAAACTTGTTGACAAATGATAATTGTACACTCTCTGAAGTATATCGGTGGTGCTTTTGTATTTAATTCAACGCGATTTCAGCTCTCGAAATATGTGCTATTTTAAAGCACTCAGGCTAAATTTCCTTTTCACTGACAAAGCAACCGGCAATACACGCGTTTCTTACTTTTTATAACTGACTTCTTTTCCATCGCTCATATTTCATTTCTCCTTCATCATATGTTTATTTTTTCCACCTCAACGTTTTACGGAGGGTAAAGGATCAGCGATAAAAATCTTCATGATATTCTTAGGTTCTAATTTTCAACTTTTAAAAGGTTTTTTGACACTTTTATGATTGATGCAATGTCATACATTCCATTCTGGGTTGGAATATAAACAGACACGACCTCTTTCTCCTCTACCTTGAAAAAAATGGAAGTTCCACTTCACCGATTGTTTGAGTGAAATGAATAAAGTGGGTACAAAGTGAAAGGCCTAACAACACTACTGAAATGCAATCATGGCGAACTCTGCAAGTAATCGAAATCGAATTTTGCTAAATTCATAATGATTGAAACATGAATTACATGAATATCATGAATTCATTGGGTCCATATATTTCAATCTAAGAGCGATTTAACAATGATAATCTAGGCCTATGTGAGTGAGGTCGCATGCTAATGTTTCAACAGGAACGCGTTATGCAAAGGATAAACCTCTATGGGGAGCTTCGGCGAGGAGAGTGCATAAATATAACCACCATCAACATAACCAGCACCATCACCATCATCATTATCATCATCATAATCATCACCATCATAATCATAATGATCATCATCGTCATCATCATCATACTAATCACCACCAACAACATAATCATCACCATCACCATCATCTTTATCATCATCATAACCATCACCACCATAATCATAATGATGATGACCATCATCATCATAACAATCACAACAATCACCATCACCACCACCATCATCTTCCTCATCATAACCATCATCACTATCTTAACACACCATCGTTTTCATGATTATTTTCTTATTCACTATCTTCTTATATCAGTCATCAACATTATCGTTACTATTATCATCAGTCGCATCATCCTTACCATTAACATGACCATTATCATGATCAACTTCATCACCTTTGTTAACCATTACCATTACCACCATCATTTCAAAGGTCACTGTCATATCAATTTCTGCAGAATATAAGACAAATATTGAGATTTTAAATCTTAATTGTTGTTTTTCTTTGTGTTTCTTAGAAAATGTACATATATCTAAAACAATGCACTTTAAGCAAACATTAATTTTGTGCAGCATTACATGCAAGTACATTGTATTACATAATCAGAACGCAATGGAAAAGCGTTATGAAAACACTGATATAACAAGCTCTCTTTTCCTATTTTGTAATTTTTGCCACGAGAAGCAATCTCCTTCATAATTCAGCATCATTCCCATTCTCAAGAAAATGAATATAGACTTCAATACATTGAAAAAAAACATTGGCTAATGTTTACATGATATACAGTTGACATTAATATAGAACTGGTTTCATTGATCTAGAAAAATCCTTGTACCTTGGGGGGGGGGGGGGAGGGTAAAAATTTGAGGCTGTATTCCCATCGGTTTTTACACCCCTCTCGAGTAGAAAAAGTATGTAAATTCATTTTCTAGATTTCTTCAGATCTTTGCAGAATTAGATGGTCATAAAATTTCCAGTTCATACATGAGTTGATTTCGAATTTTTTATATGTCTTGTTTGGCATTAATTAAGGAGGTCAAAAGTTTAAGCTTTAATCACATGATGTAAAAATTTGACCTCAACAATAATTCTGCTACCAGTTCAAAAAGACCGCTACATTATTCAATACCAGTAGAAAAGGTTAATGACTAGTCAGGCTCATTATCTGTTACAATCAAGAAATTATAAAATAGTTTTTGTACCAGTATAGGTACATAAACTATGTTTGATACCAGTATTAAAATTGTAATTGTCCTTGATTAATGTATATAATCAACAAGACATATTTCTGTTATAATTTCTGAATTACTATATTATTTATTGCACTAACAGAGGAAGATCGTTGGATTGACAATTGGTTTGCATTTGTTTTTTGACACCCACAGAGGTGCCAACCATTCAGTAACATACGTGCGGATGGGGAAGAAAATAAAAACATGAATCACAAAACAGCTGAACAGAATATTTTTTTTTATAAAAGAAGGCATGCTAACGAAACCCAAATGATTTCTCCCCCCCCCCCCCGAAAAAAAAATGACTTGACTGTCGGGTTATTCTCATTTTTTATGTCTATCAAGCACATTCTGGAACGGTTGGCATCCCTGCATTCACCTAAAATCTGCAAGAATATATATGAGAAATATTTTTTCCATTCCAGAATTTTTGGAGGGCAATAAACATGCATAGATTTACAATACTTAGCAAACTAGAATATTTGTAACTCAACATCACAACAATGTATTGAACCTGTCTCCTGAGATAGGATTTTATATTTTATTGGCCAAAAGCTGTTTTGTTTTTCTCCATTTCCCAGAGGTGACCACTATAGACAGATTTTACTGTATGTCTGGGATACAATTTAGGATGATGTCGTTGCAAACAATTGCCCTCAAATTTCTCTTGAAAATGATTTTGTGGGATCAGTCTCTAACGTATAATTACCATCATCTCTTTGCATATTAAGAACAAAACAATATGTGCCATCTTATCTTAGAGCTAATAAGATCCTGGACTCCCAACAAAGACAATCATTAGTGCGTTTCTTTTAGGCCATGTCCTGGGTATTGTTCAGCATATGAACTAATCCATCAACTATCCATAGAAAATTACACATCCTGGATAGTCTGCAAGCACAGACCCTAATTTGATAATTAATTACTTTGATAATAAAAAATCAATGTTGTCTTTACAGGAGCTTTGCCAAGCTACCTACATGCACTGGATTGAGAAAGAAGCAAACCAAATTGATCAATCAACCTTGGTCAACTTTGGTCAGTATCGATTCACATCAAACTTGAAATGGAGATTGCCAGTCTCAAAGTTTAAAACCTGACCCCTTCCGCGTTAGTCTTGATGAAATGTACTCCTTGCTTGCTATGCATGTCCCAGACTAGTCTATTTTCTCAAGACCCGCTTCTGCCAGCATTGATTCACTTCAAACTTAAAATGGAGATTGCCACTCACAGAATTGATCATGACATCAAAGTTCAAATTCTGATCTTATTTCACTTCTGGGTTACTTTTTTTTGCTGTGTCTTCCATACTAGTCTACTGTTTCCAGACCCACTTTGGTCAACATTGATTCACATCGAAGTTGAAATGGACATTGCCACTCACAGAATTGATCATGACATCAAAGTTCAAATTCTGATCTTATTTCACTTCTGGGTTACTTTTTTTTGCTCTGTGTCTTCCATACTAGTCTACTGTTTCCAGACCCACTTTGGTCAACATTGATTCACATCGAAGTTGAAATGGACATTGCCATTCGCATAATTGAACATGACCTCAAAGTTCAAAGTCTGGTCCAGGTTTACTTCCGGGTTACTCTTGATGAAATGTACTTCTTGCTTGCTATAAAGCACGTCGCAGACTAGTCTCTTTTCTTCAGACTCACTTCGATCAGCATTGATTCACATCAAATTTGAAATGGAGATTGCCACTCGCAGGATTAAACATGACCTCAAAGTTCAACGTCTGATCCCGTTTTACTTCCGGGTTACTCTTGATGAAATGTACTCCCTGCTTGCTATGCATGTCCCAGACTAGTTTATCGTCTTCAGACCCACTTTGTTCTTGTAGTCCTGTGGAGATGGTTGTGTCTTCATCAAGATCATAGTCCATCCATAGGGCGATGGCATGACACGTTCCACACCTAGTATGAAAAAAAAATATTAGATGAAACACGAAAGTGTCCATACTAAAATTATCACATCAGGAACAACTAGATGAATTCTCGACCGTGCACGGTCAAAATTTATGCCTCCGCCATCGCGCAATCAGAAAGATATGTACCGCTTCTTCCATGCCATCAGAAATCAAAAACATTTTACAAATTCTGGGCACTGCCACCTTTGACCCAACAAACCCAAAATCTCATAAGTTCTTCCTCACATGCTTATACCTAATACCTTATACCTAAGTTTGAAAGGAATTGGATCAATTTTTCTGTTATAAGTGAGCTATATTGGTTGACTTTGTACAAGTTTTCTGCCCGGTGACCTTTGACCTTTGACTCACTGACCCCAAAATCTATTCAATTCATCCTCACATGCT